>CABHPQ010172640.1:9142-23496 GCA_902168405.1 Peromyscus aztecus | reverse complement strand
CCCCCCCGCCGCTGCCTCCTCCTCCACCGCCGCCCGCCCGGAGGCTGCTTTTCCAGAACTCCGAGTAACTGAGCAGTGTCTTGGACGGCACCTCGTAGCCTAGAGGCTGAAGGGGGATCATACAGGGCAGCGGCGAGCAGAGGTTGAGCAGTTTCTTGCTCTGGCTGCTGTCTGCCTCTAGTGCAGCAGGCCGGGTCTCAAAAGGCGCTCGGGGTTCGGACGTCTTGGCCATGATGCGCTCGATGGAGAAGGCTAGTGTTTTAGAAGTGGCTGGTGACGCTCCAGCGCGCGGGCAGGCCGGGGGCACCATGGTCTCCAGGGAAGCTGAGCTGGCCATGGCGCGCGAGGCTGAGCCAGGCTGGGCCAGGGCACAGCCTCTCTCCTCTAAGTCTGCATTCCGGAAAAGGCAGGGGGGAAACCGCAATTTAATAAGCACCTAGTCGGCCCGGGTCACCCATTTGCATTCAAATGAACAGAGGCAGAACAAAGTGCACCCAAGGGTACCAAATTACCGCCCATTAACCCGGCGCGCAGAGGAACCCACCAGCCCTTGCCCTGGGACTATGAAAGGGGGAAGAAGGGGGAGGCTGTACAAAGGAAAGAAGAAGAGGGGGTAGAAGAAAGGAGTCTCAAATTAACACTCCCCAAACCTCCCCTGGACCCAGGCCTCTGCCACGCGTGCTGGAAGCTGGGCACTGAAAGGGCAGAGTGAAAGAGGACAGGGAGAGCCACCCCGCATTTACCTCTTTCCCCCACCTCCAAGGAGATGCGTTCCGAGCCATGCAGCGTGTCTCTTCTGTCACATTTTGATGGCAAACATCTTCCCCTCCGCGTGAGATCACTGTCTTTTACATTCAGCTGACATCACATGAAGTCACTTGAAGTGGAATGACATGGGCGGCGGCGCGACTCCCGTTGAGGACCCTGCGTTCCCCCGCGCCTGCCGGCCGCCGCCACCGCCCCTCAAACTTTAAAGGAGGCAACTGGCGCCCGCGCTCCCTTCGGGAAAGTGCGAGCGGTTTGCGAATAGGGAAGGAGGGAAGAGAGGGAGGGGGGAGGGGGAAGAATCGTGATGGTTTTGCCTGTGGAAGAAGGTGGGGGGAGCCCAAACCCAAACCTAGGCAGAGTTCTTTGCGTGATTCACAACTTTGGGGGGCCTATAGGTTTAGGGTACACGGGGAAGGCGGAGTGTCCCAGACGCACTACCTCAAAGGGCCCCTGAGTGTCTGTCTAATCACCGAAGTATCCCTTAGCCCTGCGCAGCCGAGCTGGGCACCGTGCTAATAAACTGCCATTTACCTACGGAGCCCGCGCCAGCCCCGAACACGCGCAAATGATAATTACCTCATTAGGATGTGGCGCATGGACGCGGGCGTCGCGTTTGGAGGGGGGGAACTTGTTAATGGGGAATTATTAATTTATGCAGAAGCAACGAGCTCGCCTTGGCTGGCGTCGGAGGTCGAGGGAGAGCTCCCTGCCGCCTAAGGACGACCTCGAAGAGTCCGGAAGGGCTAGGAGGCGCGCAGGGATTCAGGGGACTGAGGGAAGGGTGGGTGCCCCTGCAGCTCTCTGGCCCGCTCCTAGCCTAGGGCTGGGAGAGTCTTGCCCTGACAACCCTAGGGCTGTTTGAGAAGCTAATCGATCCGAATTGCTGATTTGTGATCGGGTTTGAGAGGCAAAGCCGGGCTCGGCGCCTGGTTTAGGGCTGCGTGCGGGGAGGATTCGGAGGGCAGCTCTCCCGCTGTTGGGTACTTACTGTTTGTATAATTGAGAAGGTCCAATCTCCACCTGTTTAAGGAGCAGATTGAAACAGCAGAACCTCCCCTGGATCCTATTAAAACGTTTTTCCTCCTAAGGCCATTCAGTCGAACCAATTTTCCGAAGTGATTCATAGAGCTGAATTCTGCCAAGGCAGCTCTTTCACTTTTAGCCACTAAAGCACCGCGTGGAACCGGGTTTTGTGTTTTTCTAAAATAAAGAGAAGGATTATCAGAGGGGAGAGGGAGGGGGCCTGAAGCGGGGCGGGCAAAGACTTAGTGTGGCCAGAGGTACAAGCAGGGGGAAGAAAAGGCTCTTTTCTAGACAGGCCCCAAGTAAGTTCGGAGGAATTCAGCGTTTTTTGTGCCTGGCGCACAAAAGCAGAGCGCTCCGCGCTGGGTTTGGAGGGGCTGAATTCATGTTTGCAGACCATTCCACCTGCGTACCACAACAAACTGCTCAAAGACGCTCCAGCACTTTCAACAGGCCGGGTGCTCTTGGCGACAACAAAAGTGGTCGAGGCTGAGGGTTCTTATGGGGGGGTGGCTAGCTAGAGAAGGAGAGAATTAGGTTTAGGGAAGGAGAGGGGGGAGTGCATGGGGTTTTTGAAAACTTTTGGCTGTTTTTGTTCGTGGGACAATTATATCTTGCCAGCCGGCTTTTGCGAGACCAAGAGCTTTGTAGCCGCAACGGCAGTTTAAGAGGATTACGGTGGGTATAATATGAGCAAACAGGGTTGAGGTTTGATAGTCAATTCCATCTCCAGAGATGCACCATCAGCGGAGCCAGGGAAAGTGCCGCGAAGGCGAACTCTCTCCTCCTCCGTTCCGGGCAGACTCTGCCGCAGCTTACCCACCTGACCCCCGGCGCCTCAGCACTACCACCCGCCCCAGGGAAAACTGCCCGTCAAGGGTCCAAGGAGCAAAGCTCCAGTTTAGACTGCTGACAAACAACATCCCTTTTCCTCTGCGAACTTCTCTTTCCTTCCACCCACCTATCCAACTGTGGCTCCTCTGATGGCCATTTCAGACAAGGTGCCGATGTGGCAGATAGAGAAATGAAAAAAAAAAAAAAGGAAAAAATGTAGTAGGGAAACATAGTGGGGGGGGGGGCACACAAATACAGGTCTCCAAGAGAAATGGCAGTGGAAGTGGCCTATGGTAGACTAATAATCTCATACTCTCAAACTCTGAAATTGCCCCTAAATTCAGCAACTATGTCTGTTCTCTTAATATCACACACACACACACACACACACACACACACACACACACACACACAGAGAGAGAGAGAGAGAGAGAGAGAGAGAGAGAGATCTGAAGCTTCCAGATATCAAAAGCTAGAGTCTTGCCCAACTGGAGAAGAATATTTTCATATAGTCCATTTAATTTAAGACTTTTCACAGAGGCTTCACTCCACACCCAATGTCCCCCATCTTTATGTAAATGATGAGCTTATAGATGACCCTCCTCTCCCACCAGATCTGAAGCGAACCACTCACCCCAGCACCAAAGTATTATCAGTGCACCTGCAGCCTCTCAAACCTGAATTTCCACCCCGACTTTCCTGTGGAATCCTGCTCGCCAGCAGCATCGCACCCCAAACCTTTCCCCAAATTGGGCAATTGTCGGTCTCTGCAGCAGCTGAAAGATATGCTGGTATGAACACTCCATCAGGCTGAAAGGCTTCCAAGGGCTTCCCGAGAACCTGCCTTGCCATCCCTCCTGCTTTTTGTGGCCGCATAAACCATCTCTCTCTCTCTTCCCAGCATCACAAAGCAGTGCTACCTCCACAGAAAGAAAACATTTGGGGAAAAACAAGTTGTCCTTAATGTGCCTTTCTTTCCAAATGTTGGGTGAACACACTGGCTTTCATGAAAGTATTTAATTAGCTTCCACAAACTTCTTCCCTTGCCTGCAGATTATATTGAAGTGGAGGGTTGGAAACTATTTTACACCTTGCCACTCACATGTTAATTAATCTCTATCTAACCCTAATTGCAGTTTATTCAAGCACTGCTCAACAGCTCACCCACACAATAAACACTGATCCTACTTTTATACATATTACTTCACGTTAACACATTGAGTAATTAACTCCAGTACCAACTAATAGTGCAAACAAATATTTTCTGTAAACGAGATGATTTCAGAAAGAATAATAGAGGACTGGGGAAATGTCATGCATGGTGGAGGGGGTGCTGAGATTCTCATTCCTTGTCCCCCAAAACCTCCAAATTCATTTCCCCAGGACATACCAGTTTTTAAAGGGCTGATTTCCTTTTAGGAAGGCTGAGACACTATAGAAATTAAATGTTCAGAATTTTACAGACTTGATGGAGAGGGTTTTATGAGATTAGGGGTGACCTTTTTTAACCCACAGGTTTTCAGCATAGGGGAGGATCCCAAATGAGCTCTACAGGAGGTCGCAGGTCTAAGCACATTGATTAAGCATGCTGTTCCATGCCAGAAAAACTTTAGTTTTGGGAAACTTCCTACTTAAAAAACCTTTCCTTTGAACGGGTAGTTTCTCAAGGAAGGGTGACTTTCTAGGTTTACTGCTTTTCAAATCCAGACTGCTCACAAGCTCCATTGTTGGTACCAAGAGAGCAAGAGACTGAGAGACAGGCTGCAGATACCTGACCAGGAGGGGCTCTGTAGTCTGGACTTTTGAAATGCCTATTCATGGCAGGAGGTGTGTGTGTGTGGGGGGGGGTGAGGGTGGGGAGAAACAATCACCGGACCCAGCAGACCTGGGCCAGTGGACGAGCCCACCACACACAGCCCTTGGACCAACAGGGTTTTGCCCAGCAGAAGGACTCAGCTCCTGGCTGATGCAAAAACAAGACTCTTGCTCCTTTGTCATCTGGTCTTGGCTTGGGCACTACTAAGGAAACCCCAGAGTGAGGCCTGGAGCTCCTCTGGACCCCAACATTTCCTGTTTTTCACAACGGGCCGAAGCACAACACTTCTCTCGCTCTGTGGGACCTGCCCTAGCCTCGAACTCTGCAATCCCAAACCATGTGATGCCACACCCGGGCCAAGGGATATGATGTGCACACCACTGACTAGGGATGTGTGCCCAACTCTAAAGACCCAAAGCAGTGTTTTAATTGAAATCGCAGGCTTAAGCACAGCTGGCAGCTGCCTATTGATTTTACAGGAGCTTCTCTGGTAGGAAGCATATTAAATATGACTGTCCATACAAGGGCTTCGCCTGTCCCCATGCCCCTTCCCTCTGCCATTTTATGGTCACTAACTCGAACCACTGTAATAATGACTTCTGTTTAAGAAAAAAAAATCAATGCCAGAAATCGCCTACACTTTAGGACAAATTACTTAGCAGATGCCTTCCCGGAATGCAGACAACCTCAGAGGAAAATCCCTTTCTTATATAGAAGCTCACACATTCACACCGCTTCTGGCGCCTGGAAAGAAAGCATTTCGACCCCGAAAAGGTGCTGCAATTCTAGTCTAGGTGGCTGGTGTCTCTTGGTTCTGGACAACAAGGGACACTTATTTTTTAAATTGTTAATATTATTTTCTCCAATGACTGCAAAACATAATAGGTCATGATAAGTTACCTCACGCTAGGGCAGTGCACTCTGGGGGGCGGACTGAGTTTGGGGACATGTGCTGGGCAGATTTGATGCCGTCCCTGCTCCCCTCTCGGATTTAGTTAGAGGTAATTGAGAGAAGAGAGCGAACCCGAACCTTAAAAACTTTCAGTTTTCTCTCCCTAGTGCCCACTCCTTTCCCTTCCCTCCATTTAAAATATGATTTATGTAGTGACCAGTTCTAACCGCTGCTTAAAATACATCAACTTTTGAAGGAAATTGTTCTGCTATCCTCCTTTTCACCCCAGGAAGCATCTTATTGAAAACATTTGAGCAGGCTTGCCGGTGGCGGGCTTGTTCAAGGCGCAGGGGCCTCCGCCTTCGTGAGCGTTTGTTCTCAGTCTCAGAGACAAAGAGCCCTGGATACCCTGGCCCAGCAAGGCAGGGCACTAGTAACCGAGTAACCGGAGAGCTCCCGGGTTCCAGGTGTCCCTTAGCCTTGGGCCTGGGCTGCGGTCTCTAACTGCTCGTACCCTTTGGGTGCTACAGTGCCGAGTTAGAGTGGCTCAACGCCCGGCCCTCTGCACCCAGCAGCTGTTTAGCAGCGCTTAGAGCATTCAGGGGCTGCCCTGCAAATTTCAATATACCCACCACAGTTTTCACCTTAGACCAGGAGCCGTGCCTGTTAGCCGGTGCTCTCCAGGCTTTCAGGCTGAGGCGGATAGTTGGGGTGGGGCAGTGATACAAACCTATGTGGATTTCCAGGATCCTTCCAACACCTTGGTGATCACAGCGGAAGACATTCTCTTGTCTTCAGAAATCTGGGCAGTGTAGGCACTCCCAGGCCAGAGGGAATCTCCCCCAAGTGCAGATCTGTAGTCTCTACTGCAGGTTTGGTGCACTCTCCTCTCTGCCCTGGATGCATATATAATCACAAACATATATATGCATATTATATATATGCATATGCATGCATATCGTGTGTATGCATGCGTTTGTATATTCTATCGACATTCTAGAAATGCCATTTGATTAGGAATCGAATCCGATACTTGGCACAGCGTTCTGCAAGCGGACGTGCCATTTTTCCAGGCGCAGTAAAGGAACATTTCTTTTACACCTGTGTTTTCTTAAGACTTGATTTTGCTGTGCAATCCAAAGGAAATAATAATTTATGAACAACAACTATGACATTTTAAATGCATTATAGACACATATATGTATACATACAGGAAATAAAAAGGCATTTTGGTGAGTGACAGGCCCAGTGTAGTTGAAAGATATGGATTTGCACCCTGGGAAGATGGCTTAGGATCCTCCCCATTATTTAACTTGGCAGTTGGTTAAACTCCTCAGTGAAGCCTGCCCAAAAATATTAGCATTAAGAGCTAAGAGCAGGAGTTAAGCAACTTAAGGGAGCAAAGAATAAGAGGAAGGGATTTCAAAGTTCCTCAAACTTCTGTGGTTCACAAGGCTGTGGTGGACAGATCTTGATGGTGTACTGCACAAGGACTTGAACTGGTTTTGCCCAACGTGTGTGTGTGTGTGTGTGTGTGTGTGTGTGTGTGTGTCTTTAACTAATTATTTAGGACTGTTGTATTTCGCCAGATGCAGTACAAGTTAAGTATCCCTGCCAGTAAGTTCTCATAACATCCATGAAATCAATGCCTTTAATCCCCATCTCATCGTAAAGATGCAAAAGTTCCTGGAGGCAATGTGACGTGAACAAGTTCACGTAACTGTTAGGAGGTTCATTGCAGAGCCTGGACTCATGAATAACATGAAACAACAAACAAACAAAAAAACCCGAAAGATGAGCAAATCAGTACTACTGGTGGGGTGTAAATCAGGGTAAGAATTTGGAGAACTGCTTAGCAGTGTCTATTAAGGTTGGGTATCTGTATTACTTATGAACCATCAATTGCATGCCTACCTGTGAACCCAACCGAAATGTGTATCTGTAGTCACTAAGAGTCATACACTATAAAGGTTGACAGTGGCAAAATTTGTTATAGTCCTAAATTGGCAATTGTGTGAATAACCATTATCAAGTAATGGCATATTCACAAAATGAAATACATCACTAATAATGACTAGCTACTGAAATATATAATAGCATGAATGAGTTTCACAAATACAGGTTATGTAAAAGAAGCTGGATCCAAACAATTTAAAAATTTTGAAATAACTAAAAACTTGAGGATATGAAGGGAGCCTCTGGAGTGCTGATAAAGGTCCTGTTTCTTGACCAAGGAAGGTTCTTGCTGGTTTATAAATGTTTACCAGGTAGTGTATATGGAACTTTCTACTTCTCTCTATGTGTTTTATACTTTACTATATCTGTTAAATCCATATGTTTGTTTATATTTCTATACATGCTAATCATATTCATGTGTCTGCTAAACAAATGAATAATCATGATGAATTTGTCTGATTGCTCCCAGTCCCCAATTTTTCAAAAGAGTACTACTCCCCTCTTGCCTCTTGACTAATGCTTCTTTAGTTTCTTCTTCTGGATCAGAACATCATATCAGTTAACTGGCCCCTACATAAACTTGTACAAATTAGCGGTACTCAACTCTGCCAGGGTTGTCTTTGGAGTTGGGAACTTGCTGAGTGCCCAAGCATGCTGAATCTGCAGCGTTCATTTACAGTGTTTCTCCCTCATGCCTAGCTTCAGCAGGGAATGGCAGCTGTAAACTTGACCTTCCTCTTGTCCAGGGATCCAGGTGCCTGCTTAGGCTAAGGACTGCCTCAGACTTTCCATAGATGCTCTGGCAGTTTGCCTGCAGAGGTGGAAGAGCTAGGTGGCTGTAAGAGAACACAGAATGGGGAATTTGTAGGAACTAACATTAATAGAGAGCCTTGGCAAGTCTTTAGAGCCCAACTAACTGGGGTTTGGCCCTACACAAGGCCAGAGAAAAAGCAGACAGAATCTTGGCTCTCTGGCAAGTGACCCAGTTAGCAGAATGAGCAGTTTTGCTCTCAGAGAGGGTGGGGAGGTTTATTTTAGAAGGAAAAAAAAAGCTTTGGAATACAGAAACCAAACAAAGTACTTTATAACCGCCCACTTCTGTAGCGATTCACGGTGGATTCTGCCAGGTGTATGAGCTGCAAATCTGATGTCATCATTTCAAAATGGATGTCAGTACCCAACACCTATAGAACCTACATGGGGATAAGGATGAAGTAAACAGGTACCCTATTCAGGAAGACTAAAAAGATAACTCTCTTGTCCAGAAAAAGTGAAAGGCAATAGAATTCATTTACTAGTTAGCCAAGAACACTTGTCTGGAAACTTTCCACCCTGGAAACATGTGAGTGTCCCAGGAACAATGCTTACCTAAAGGACACGATCCCCTTCTTGACGATCTCTGTCATCCAGTCAGTTAGCATACACAAGTGCCTTCTGTAAACCAGATGAAATGCCAAGTCTTCAGCAATGAATAATGGGTGAGGCTAGAGTGATACAATACTTTTAAAGGGTGAAGTTGGCCAGGAAAGGGCAACTGAAGAATTCCCTAGCTGTGAAGAGAAAAACATCTAAGAAACTTTTCCTACAGGGTACAGTCTGACATAATCAAAAGCATTTTCTTCAGGCATCTACACTGTGGATAAGTAACTTCACCTTTCCAGGCCACTGCCTGGTGCTTTTTCTAGAGAAGAAATCATTTTTTGGACTAAACAATGCAAGCTGAAATCTTGTGCTGGGATTTATGGGGACAAGTGTATTTTAGATAAGGGCTCTGAAATCCCACGAAGCTGGAAGCCGGCTCAGCAGTTAACTGTGTGTGTATCAGCAGGCAAATGTCTCAACTTTGCACGAGCCAACATGCTCCTCCTCCCAGCCACAGAGTAGTGAAGACCCAGTGAGCCTTTCCACAGAAGTCACTGACCACTGGCCACTGGTCAGACATCCTTATTCTGCTTGTTTTCGTGATCGAGGTAAATTGTTTTCTTTTATGATTAAATATTAATTGATGATTTTTTTGAAAAGTAGAGAGAAGAAAATTAAAACTTCACATAATTTTATTTTCCCCAAATCTCTGGCAATTCTTTGGTGTCTGTTCTTTCTATGCCTTTAAAAGATTGGCATAGATGATATGTGCATCTCTATAATCTTTTTCATTTGACACAGCATGAACATTTTTCTATGTCTTAAATATGCTAATAAGACACATTTTTAATGTCTCTAGAAGTTTACTGTATGTCTTCAACATGAGTTAAATAGTCCTTTGCTTTTGGATATTTAGGTTATTTATAATTTTTTTCTGCAATAGTTCCATCAGGAACATTCTCACACATGAATTCTATGCATAGCTAATTCCCGTAGGACAAATTCCCAGAAGTAGAATTACTATGACGAGTGATATCTATATTTTAAAAGCTTTAGATACAAACTGACAAAATGCCCTTCATTGAAGGAGTACGTATGTATCCCCATTCCAACCAACAGGACGTGACAGTCCTTTCTCAGAACCTTTACATACACTCGGCATAATCATTTAAAACATTTTACCAATTTGGTAGAAATTCAATGGCATCTCATTGCTATTTCTTCCCGTGTGTTCTTCCCAGGGCAGACTTGGTTGCCAAATCCTGGAGAACTTGGAATGATGGTGCAGACCAGGGTGACAGAAATGAGGAAGACATATGGGGAAGGGTGTCCCAGAAAAAGCAAAGCTCAGAAAAAGAGGGGACCAGTCATTTTTCTTGATATCCACAAGGTTCCAGATTGCTACACACTTCAAGCAGCTCTAGTGATTTATCACCATCCCCTGTTTGTTAGTAACGAGCTGCTAAGATCTCTCCTCCATCCATACTTTTGGTCCTAGGTCTTGCACGTATGTGCTGATCTGTGTCTTAAGTCTAGCCTGGTGAACAGTGACCTCAGGCTGATGAAGTCAAGGTGGATGGTGCTTCCAAGGGGCTTCCAGCTGTACTCTAGCTCAGTGGGACATTTAAGAAATGCTTTCTGGCTGGCCTGGAGGGGCACAGTGGTAGGACTAGCTGGGCTGGTGCAACCCTTACTCCACGGCTGGAAGGAGGTTCAGACGTAGCAGGAATGAGAAGTGGGTCTTGCCCACACTGCACAAATCGAAGAGAAAGTGTAAAGAGGAGAATTTTCTTTCCTGCAATAGCTCAGTTTCTTCCTGAATTTGAGCTCCTCTTTAGCCAGAGAACTGTATGCTTTAGTGACCTTTCAGAATTCTGCCCACTCTTTCCTGGTGGTTAAAAAAATAACCAGATCATATCAATATTCCCCAAATAGTAGACAGTCTCCTCCGGCCCAGTAAGACCCACTGATAGCTATTCCAATTCATCCATACCCTCTTCTGGCTCCTTCTTATTCTAATGCAAGTTCCAGACATACTACTGTGTCATCCAAACATAATTTAAGGACTCTTACTTAAAGTAATAGCAGTGATTCTTTAACATCAACAGTGCTCAGTTTTCCAATTTTCTTGTACATATAATATTAAAAAGCCCTTTGTTTAAATCATGACATTGGAAGGATCATAATAAATTATAATTAATAGTCTTGGCTTTCAAGTCTATCTATCTATCTATCTATCTATCTATCTATCTATCTATCTATCTATCTGTCATCTATCTATTATCTATCTAGTTTTGGAGTGTTCCTTCTTTTGTGAAAATGAATCTTTGTGTGTGTATTTATGATTCATGTTTGTATAATGTGTGTGTGTGTGTGTGTGTGTGTGTGTGTGTGTGTGTGTGATGGCCTGTGTAGCCATACAGAGGACTTATCTGGGTGTTGTTCCTTACTTTCCACCTTGTTTAAGATAAAGTCTCTGTTGTCTGCCACTTCAAAAGCTGCTGGAGACTGTCCTGAGTCCACCGTCTATCTTACTTCAGGAACCCTGGGATGATCTGTTACCACGTCTGCCTTTACATGGGTTCAGGGATTAGACTCGTCACCATGCTTGAGTGAGAAGCATTTTACCCACTCACCGAGTAATCTCTCCAGCTCCGTACATTTTTTTTTTGAGACAAGGACTCACACAGTAGTCTAGAATGGCCCAGGATTCATAGCAATCTTTCTGCCTTGACCTTTTGAGTACTGGGGTTACACTTCCAGCCACCCACCACGCTCACAGTAATTTCTAATTTAGAGGCTCATCTCCATTTCCATTTCTTTTCCCCTTTGCAATTTGCTGTTTTAAAGAATGCTGTGGGCTTTGTTGTTGTTGTTTGGTTCCACAGTGTTTCCCGTAGTCTATGCTTTGCTGACAGATTTCTTGTGGTGCCGATGATTTAAAGACCCACTTCTTAGGATACTGTTTTTCTTTCTTGAATATTCTTGCAACGGTAATTCCTCTTGTTTAGAGTTGGTCCCTGATGTCATACCCAACACCTGGGTAGCAAGTGCTTGGTGAAAGATGAAATGATTGAAATGTTCTTTTTGTGTGTTTGTTCATGTACACATGTATGCATGTGTGAATATACATGCATGTGGAGACCTGAAGACATCCTCAGCTGCTGTTCCTCAGGAGGCACCCACCTTATTTTTTTGAGACAGGATCTTTCACTGAACATGGGACTCACCAAGTAGGCTAGGCTGTTTGCTCAGGGGAGCCCTTGAGATTCATCTGTCTCTGCTCCCTCAGCACTGAGATTATAGGTGTGCAGCACCATGCCTAGCTTTTTAAAGTGAGTTTTGGAGATCAAACTAAGGTCCTCATGCATGCAAGGTGAGGACTTTACAACCGAGCTCCCCCAGTCCCTCTCTTTTCTTCATTCATTGGGCATGCACACTTGTAATCTCTGTAGCACTGTCTTTTGTTTTGTTTCTTTTGGTTTCCTATTCCTTTTGTGTGTTTAGTGTCTAAGTACTGGGCAGGCCTCACATTAGTTTAAAAATATAGGTCTTGGGGCTGGAGGGATGGCTCAGTGGTTAAGAACAGTGACTGCTCCTTTAGAGGACATTGATTCAATTCCCAATACCTACATTATGGCGGCTCACAATTGTCTGTAACTTCAGTTCCAGGAGATCAGACAACCTCTTCTGGCTTCCACAGGCACCAGGCACAGAAGTGGTGCAGACATACATGCAGGCAAAACACTTAGACTCTAAAATAAAATACATCTTTTTTTAAAAAGAGAGAAAAAAAACCACATAGGGAGTGAGAGAAGAAGAAACTCAATTTCCTCTGGTCTCTGAATGCTTGCATGGGTGTATACGCATGTACACATACATCATAGATCCTGTTCCCCAAAATAGCCCTTTTCCCCAATGCCTTTCAGACAATGCCTAGCACAAGCTGTGATTCTCAGCTATTGACTAGTGAATAGATAGACTGACTTTTCCTTTTCTGAAATTCCAGAATGTACACTGATGCTTCCCTTTCCTCCACAGTTGTTAAGTAAAGTAAAAAACAAAAACAAAACAACGAAATAAAACATTTCAGACCATTTATTTCTTGGTCATTGAGAAGGTATTTGCCTTCAGAGCCTCCTCTCTCTCTCTCCCTGCCACCTCCACCTCCACAGATTACTTGGGGTGGGGATTGATGTGGTATAAAGTGATATAGAGGAGGAACCTCACATCCTATAAATAAGAGCTTGCTTGGGGAATAAAATAGGAACCACAGCAGTAAGACTCTCTCCCTATTGTTAAGTTAAATGCAAGCATTTGCTCTTTTAGCATACTTTGGCATGGCTGCTGTTCTCTTTTGCTTTGTGTTTGTGAAGTTTTCACCTAGACAGCATTAAGGAATAAGTCACTTAATACTAGTCAACTACAGGCTTATGAGATCAGTGTTTTGTGTTGACTTTTTGGATGCAATAATCATAAATAACAACACTTAAGTTCAACAATATAATACACTATGTAGAAAAAAGTTAAGCTTCTCCACCACATAACTTTTTGGAATGTTCTTTTCCAGAAAGTGTTAACAGTTTCCCACTATAGGAACTTACTAATTATTAGCAATTGCTATTATTATCTTGTCTGCAATGTGGCCATATAAAGTAGGTAGACCAGTTAGCTATGTCTTCAGGTAGCTTGAACCTGACTTGTGGGTGTTAATTTTTTTTTGTCACTTGCATAGTGAAATGGTGTAGTAGAAACTTAAAGCTGGTGAGCTGAGACCCCATTCCCTGGCTGTTAACTATCTTAGTCTAACTAGAAACACAAAAATATAACCTATAATTATTCTCCAAAATAAACTTTAAACTATGATCTGTTGAAATAGTTTGGCCAGTTTGATGGTTTGGTATTTCCTTACAGAAAGGCAAAGTATGTAACTGATGTGGTTGATACAAAAAGGAAAGGATAACATCTTCATGGTACAGGTAAGGGAATTAAGAAGAGTCACTGGATCCAGCAAGGACGACAACGAGGAAAGAAAGGTCTTTGATAGATGTTTGCATGCTTGTGTGTATGTGTGAGTGTGTGTGTGTATGTGTGTGTGTGTGAGTGTGTGAGTTTGTGTGTGTGTGTGTGTGTGTGTGTGTACATGCATAGTCATCTGTTCCTTCATTATGGATCCCTTTGGCAGTCTGGTAAGAGTGTGGATTTCATCTCAGAATAATAATTGAAAAGAATAAAATAGTAAAATTCCAAAAGACATCTATCATATTGATATGATATAGCTGTTAAAATCTTAGAGAAATAAAAGTGTGTGAAACCAATCACATTGATATGGCTGTTAAATCAGAAAATAAATGTGTGGCATAGTGGACATTGTGTGGCACATGAGCTTCTTTCCGGAAAAAAATTAGACTTCTAGAATGTATTCATTCCTTTTACCTGAAAAATTTGGGTTCTTTGAGCAACACCTCCCCATTTTATCATTGCTGTCACCATCCATTTACTTTCTGCTTCAGTGAGTTTGGATCTTTAGATTTAATATATCATGAGGTGTTATAATGCATATCTCCCTAGCTTATTTTACTTAGCATCATGTACTTAGCATCTATTAACTGTATAAAATAACAAAATTTCCTTTAAGTTTGAATGGTGTTCTATGCACACACACACACACACACACACACACACACACACACACACACACAC
>CABHPQ010172639.1:0-36730 GCA_902168405.1 Peromyscus aztecus | reverse complement strand
TCGGAGCAGGAGCACAAACGTGAACCCAGAGGAACATGAACTGACTTTGCCGTGCTTGTATTTCTAGTTAGCTCGGACTAAGCCCTAGTTCATGTTCCCGCTATTAGACTATTAAGTATATTCATCTGTAAATTTGTAACAAGCAAGTAGATGCCAATATTTCTTGTGTATTTATAGAATGCTCAGTCATCTTGGCACAAAGGGATTTCTACTGCATATGCATGCACCTAACAAACGTAGCTGTTGATTTAGCTGTTTCCCTCCGCGTAGCTTTATTTAGAGGAATTCTCTCATGTGGATGACGTTGTTTTCTACTCCAGTCACAGTATCTTTCCTGTGCCAATCTTAGGTGCTTTTTGGTTACTTCTAACTGTAGTTACTTCATTTGTGTAACACCACACTAACTGGTTAGGAAGTCCTCCAGTGGTGGATCCCCACTTCACCTCTAACTCTTAGATCCAAGTGATCCCATCATACACATCTTCCTGTGTATCTGGAAGGCCTGAGGAAAAGTTCTCTGGGGATAGTGACTAAATCCTGCCACATTGTTTCGAGAATGGCAAAGCCAATCTTCACCCTCACCAACAATGTATAACTATGTCTTATTTCAGAGTTGTTCCGGAGTGTAGTATTGTACACTGTCCAGCATTTTACACTTTTTAATTAAAAATTTCTCATTTTATATATTGAAGTATTTTGCCTATCTGTGTGTCTGGGCACCATTTATGTGCCTGGTGCCTGTGGAGGCCAGAAGGGGTCCATCAGGTTCCCCGGGACTAGGGTGATAGACAGTTATAAGCTGCCATGTGGGTACTGGGAACTGGACCCAGGTCCTCTAGAAGAACAGCCAGTGCTCTTAACCACTGACCCATCTCTCCAGCCCCAGTTTTGCTATTTTGACAGCTGTTAAATAGGATGCCAAGGTGGTTTTATTTTACTAGGGAGTTGGTCATTTCTGTATATCCTTGGCTAGCAAATTGAGTTTGCCTTTGCCTGTCTTACTTGTGTTTCTTGTTGATATTCTAAATTGTTTGTGAAGTTCTTATAATAGTTCCAAATATGTTGTTGATAATCTGCTGATTTTGATGATGGTACCGAAATCCTTAATTTTAATCTTAACTCACATCTATCAAAGTTTTGACTTTGTGGGTAGTATGAAATCTTCCCTAATATGTAGATTAAGAATACTTTCATAGAAACTTTTCTGTTACTTTCATTATTCTACCTTTCATATTTAGGTCTCTTGTGTCTGTGGAGGTCACCTCTGAACATAATGGGACCTTTGGTTTCTTTGCTTGCTTTGTTTGATTGCTTTTTATTGTTTTGAGACAGTCTCATACGGAAGTCCAGACTGGCCCTGAAGTTGTGTAATCCTCCTGCCTCCCGAGTGCTGAGACTATAGACATGATCTACCATGCCTGGCTAGATATAGTGTTTCTTTTTCAAGAATAATCAGGGGTAATAGCTGGGGCTGATCCTGTGATTTACCAGTTGTCTTAACTTGGCCAAATGACTTAGCTTTCCACTGGAATGCTAATCTCAGAGTTTGAATGGTTAAACAAGGTCATGAAGCAGCATGTTCATTGTGCTTTAAGCATTCAGTAAATGCTACTTTAAAGGTTATGTATTTGCTTTAAATACATCTTGCATCAGTTGACTGTTTCTTATCCATTTCTAACTAATGTGACTACTATCTGAAAGGATGTTGCTAGAAAATGCACTCACTGATTCTGTGGCTTTGACTTTGAGTGTTGGCTAGTTCTGGCAGGAGTAATACACTAGTGCATTATGGGTCTAAAGCTTCCATATGAAGCTGCTGAATGAAAACTTACGCTGAAGCTTCATGCCCCCCTCGTGTGTGTGTGTGTGTGTGTGTGTGTGTGTGTGTGTGTGTGTGTGCGCGCGTGCGCGCGCGCTTGTGCACACGCATGAATGTCAGGTGAGTAGAACAGGTGTCTTTAAAACTCTATAGCTCTCTGCATTATTCATTTGAGGCAGGGTCCCTCACTGAACCTGACAGCCAGAAAGCCTGAGATCTTCCTGCCCTCTGCCTCCCCACAGCACTGGGGTCCCAGGCACATGCCTTGCCTCACCCTTTACATGTAGATGCTGAAATCCAAACTCAGGACCTCAGGCTTGTTCAGCAAGCATGCTTACCCCTGAAACATCTTTCCAGCCCCCAAAGCATCATCTCTTCTGCTTGAGATGTGTCTTTTAGCTTAAGGAGGATCATCTTGGACTCAGCTCTTGAGGTACATTATATGGAGAGATACTGAAACATTTTTGTGTAAATGTTGACATGAAATTCAAAACTAATTTGTCACTGTTACTATGCTGCATAAATCAAAAACCAAAGCCTGAGGAAGCAGTTTGAGCATGGAGCCTGTTGGTTTTCATACATTCATCTGAATTGGAATATTTTGAAAATGCAGATATTTTACTGTATCCTATGGTTTAGATCAGAACAGTCCTAAGACAAAAGTTAGAACCATATGTGGGTCAGTAGGGATGGTTTAATAAACAATTGAGATGCTATTATGTACAATAAGATACAGTCTCATACAGTTTGGAGAGTTCTGGTATACCTACATGCTTATATAACCACTACTGAAATTTACATAGGAAGTATCTCTTATCATCCCCAGAAGTTCCCTTGTGCCAAATGGCAGTCAGTACTTCTCACTTCTGGCCCCCATGAACTCAATGGTTGGTCTGTTTTTGCTCATTAGAGATTAGATTTATTGTTTCTAGAATTACAACCAAGCAGTGTGTACTCCTTACTTTATTTTATATTCCTTATTTTGCCTGCATAGTGTTCTTGAAACTCACATCATCAGTAGTTTATCCTTTGTATTAATAGAATACAATGTGTGTAACTATTCACCTAAAGTTGACCTATTAATTTGACTATTTGTGGGGCTTGCTATAATTAAATCTGTAAACACACACAAGTAGTATGAGATGGTATGCTGACATTTCTCTTGTCTACAAAAAGGAGTGGCTGGGCCGTTCACTAGGCACATGGCTAACTTGATAAGAAACTGCCCGAATGGAAAGTGCTTGTCACCTTTGTGCCTCCCACCACACCATCATGCAGAGTTCTGCTTCCCTGTGACTTTCCAGAAGTTTTCTTGTGTTTTTATTGTGGCCATCCTCATGGTGTGTGGCAGCACTCGGCTGCTTTGCTGGGACTTTACTGGTGAATTAAGGGATGTGAAGAAATTACGTGGACGTGCCCCTCACTTATTTTCTTTTGTTAAATGCTTTTCAAATCATGTGTTCACTTTTTAGTTAGATTTCTTTTCTCAGTAATTGAATTGAAAGAGGTCTTTTGTATTTTCTGGACTCAGTTTCTTTATTGGATATAGGTATTTAAAGGACTTTAACCTTTTCTGGGGTAGCCTTTGATCTTTAATGGTATCTTTGAAGTTTAATAAAAGTTTCAATTTTTGGTATCAGTTTATGGTTTTATTCTTTTGGGCTTTATTCCTTGATCAAAGTGAAGATTTTCTTAAATAATTTAGAAGTTTAAAGCATTAACATTTAGGTGTATGATCCATTTCATATTAATCTTTGTCCATACTCTGTTTTGATCTTGATCTTTAAGTGTCTGAATCTGCCTTCAGTAATTTGCAAAAGGCACACCCCCCAAAAAAACCCCAGTCCCTTTTTTTCTATTTTCTTTGTGTGTAGTGTATTTGTGTGCATACATGGAGTCTGTGTGTGCATACATGGAGTCTGTGTGTGCATACATGGAGTCTGTGCATGAATGCCTGTGGGGTGAAGAGCCAATACTGGCATCCTCTTTGGTTGATCCTCACTGTGGTTTTGAGATAGGGTCTCTCATTGAACACAGATCTCTGATTTAGCTAGGCTGGCTGGCCAGCACGCTCCAGGATTCCTTCTGTCTTTGCCTCCCCAACTCGGAAGTTGCAAGTATGTGCCACAGTGAGCTCAAGGTTTTGTAAGGCTCCAGTTTAAGAGAACGCTGCCCAAGTGAGCCAGTGAGTAGGCAGAATGCGATTGTGACCTGCTGGCTCGTTTCCTGCATAGTTTTGATGAGCCTAGCACTGTTCCTTTCACATTGCACACCTTCTGACTTTCCAGAGGGTCTCAACCTGCTACTCATCTGGAGTTCATTGAGGGACCTGTTTTCTTTGGCATGAGCACTTGATCTTACTGATTCTTGGTTATATATCTTGCTCCTCATTTTGTTACAGAAAAAAAAACTTGACAAGTTGACCAGTACATTTCTTTACACACACACACACACACACACATACACACATACCTCATTTTCTAAAAGATGTACTATCACTAGTATACTTCACATTTTATTATTTCTATCTTTTCCATTTTGTTTTGTTACTGATTTTCTTTGAAAATCTGCTAGCGCTTACATACCTTGGTTTTGTTCTAGAGTGTCTCATGTTTTTATATTTCCTTTAACTGTGTCTATCTTGGACATTCTACATATGATTATATAATAACTTTTGATCTAGTATCCATTGGTACGTTTATAGAAAGAAAGCATTGAGTAGGAGATAGAAGTCTTAGGTTATAATATTAAATTTGATGTTATTGGGGCTATGGAATTTGAACAATAATTCATTTAAGCCTGCATTTGCTTTCTGTGGAATTGATATGGTGGATTACTGTGCACCAGGCAGAAACCAGAGGAGCTTACAGTATAGGAGAAACAAAACATGAATAAACTCAAGAATTTGTTTTAGTATCTGGTCCCACCCCATATGCAGAGAGGACAGAGCTTAGAGATGAGTCTTAAAGGAAGTGCTTGGCTGTCCTGGTGATGACATATAATGATATTCCATGCAGAGGAATGATCTGTGCAGCTAGCTGCATGAGACACATCCACGTGCTGGGCCTTGGAAGACCTTTGTGCTTGAGTCATGTAGGATGAGAAGGGTTAACTAAGGGTGAAGCTAGAGAGGTAGGGAGCAAGTAAGAAAGAGAGTTTATATTGACAGTTGAGTTTGCATTTGGTCTTGAGAGAGGTGGAACTGCCAATGGTCTTGAAGCAAAGAATTGTATTTGTGTAATTCATCATGTAATGTTTCTTTATGTAGTAAATATTAACATATGTTTGCATTATTAAAAGTAGAAAACATTGTGAAAGTAGAAGCTGACTCTCTTTTCCTGACTTGATCATGTGGTCTGATCATGCTGACAGATTAACATGGCTGTTGCTTTGAAATGGTCCTGTCCTGCCATGGCTGTCACCACTGCCACTCACATGCCACTGACAGGATTGTTTGCTAGACGCTTACTTAGGTCAGTGTTGGTGGCTGAAACTTAGACACCAGTTGGCAGTGAATTTGTGCTCTGTGTTTTTATGGGGAATTGCATACTTTCATTTTTTTTTTCTTCCCAAGACAAATCACAGTCCAAACAAACGTTATGATTTTCAAACCTCTAGAGTGAGCTGTTCTACTGATGTGAACTGTGGTTTTCCAAAGACACGGTGCTCTGGACTCTTGGTTACTAAATCATGCCTGTTTATTGTGTTGCCTAGTGTTGTTTTCCAACTTCACGCAAACTAGAGTCATCCAGGAAAAAGGAACCTGTTTGGCCTGTGGGCATGTCTGTAGAGCATGTCTTAATTAATGACTGGTGGGGGAGGGCCCAGCCTGCTGTGGGCAGTGCCCCTCCGGGCAGGTGGTCCTGGGTTGTGTAAGAAAGCAGGCTGAGCAGACCACAGAGAGCAAGCCAGTGAGCAGCACCCCTCCATAGCCTCTGTTCAGTTTCTGCCTGCAAGGTCCTGCCTTGGCATTCCTACATGATGAACTACAACCTCTAAGCCACATAGGCCCTTCATCTTCCAGCTGCCTCGGGTCAGAGTGGGTTAGCACAGCAGCCGAAAGCAAACTAAAACAGTTACTTATGCAGTGTACTAATGTCTCTGAATAAGATTCCACCCTGTGAACCTATCACTGTGCTTTGATATTGACCCTGACATATTTAACAAACTACAATTGGGCAATTCCTGCCTTTCTTTTCTAATTAATTAATTTCTTTATCTATGCTAAGGCAAGCTTTTGCTGCAGTCCAGTCTAGCCTGAAACGTCCTTGTGTAGGCTGGGCTGGGTTCAAACCAGGAGTCTTCTGCCTCATCCTCGTAGGTGCTGGGATACAGGCGTGGACCACTATGGCTGTCCTGCCCTTGTTCTCTTACACTGTCATGGTCAGGGTCTGATTGCCAGTCATAAATGAAGGTAGTAAAGGATCTCGTCGCTTTATTATTTGAATTAAATTAGCTAGGCACTTAAAAATCTTCCAGTTCCAAATAAAATAAAAATTTACATTAGTGCTTCATATTCAATATACTGCAACTCGGACTGTATGTTATTCTTTTATTCAATCAAAAGAGTGCAGGCTAGGTGTGGTGGCACTTGGGTTTAATCCCAGCACTCAGGAGGATCATGAATTTAAGGTCAGCTGGGCTAGGTAGTGAGCCTGTCTCAAAAGACAAGAACGTTACAAAGCAAACTTTTAAAGATGCATTGTATCCTACAAGACACATTAAAGCCAGTGCCTTCTTAAGGGTTGTATATTAGGAAAATACACTTTCATCATGTCTTGACCTCTGAGTTTAATACTTCTTACATAAAGATGAGTGTGTTATTTATGTTTGTATCTGTTTCTCTATTTCATGGGATCCACTTCAGGTCAGTTAAAGGGCTTTTGTGTTCTCTGTGGGACGACTACATACTGTAGGCTGTATGGTTTTTGAACGTGAAGGATTGATTAGCCTCACTGTCTTCCTGTGCTCCTTTCTGCTTCACTTTGCCGTGTGTGTCCTGTGTGGCAGCTGTGAAACCGAAACTGAGTGCTTCAGAAGGGCCTGCTAACCCAGCCTTCCTAAAGCGGGCTGGCGTTTCTAGTGGGAAACGTCATCTTTCTTTCACTCCTATTTTCTTAATATGTGTGGATGGAGTTTTATAGTGCCAACTTCAAAAATAGTTTAGGTCAGGAAGGGGCAGAGAGGCTGCCCTTGGCACATCTGCTCTTTGCAGTACATTGAGCACGTGGTGGAAGGAAACTGGGTGCTGGCCTTTCCAGGGTTCACCACCACATTCACCCTCAGCTTGTTCTTTTTTTTTTCCCCCCCAAGCTCCTGGAAATGACATGTCTCTGAGTGAAGTCCTCAGTGCTTTAACTATGGTGGTCAAGCTTCCCTGCTACCCTCTTGAGATTTTTTTTTAAGCTTTTTATTTTTTAATTTTTTTATTTTCCTTTTTATCCTTTTTATATTTTTATTTTATAATTAACTTAATTTCACATATCAGCCTCGGGTTCCCCCGTCCTCCCTCCTCCCACCCTCCAGCTCTCCCCCCCAATCCACTGCCTCATTCTCAGACAGGGAAAGGAGTTACAGATGGAGGGGAGAACAGAGGGGAAGGCAGGTGGGTGTAAACAAATGCCGGATAAAACCTGGGATCAGGGTACAATTATTGATTAGCTGTAGACCTAGAAATAGTGTACCGTGAGAATAGGGAAAATAGGATGAGAATAAATACCCAGTATGAAAAAGCTAAGCAGAAGATGAAGAAGAGGAAGAAAGGAAACATGATCAATAGCGTGTAGTTAGCAGTAATAACTGCAGCTGCTGGGGACTCAGTGCAGACACACTGACAGAATGCCCAGTCAGTAGAGGCTAGCTGTTGTAGGGAATAAAGTAACAAAGTCCTGTTAGATGCTCGCTACAAGCAACACTCCTTTAAGAAACAATAGAAAGTTCCTGCGTCACACAAAAGCTGTGACTGTATTATACCAATCAACATTGACTTTGAGACAAAATTGATTTCAAGAGTCATTAAGTTATACAAGGACAATTCAATTTAAAATTGATATATATATATATCATATATACCTCTAAAATCTAGTAAGCAAAAAGGAGGGAGAGAGAAAGAAAAGAAAAAGAAAAGAATCATAAGAGAAATAAGCAAATCCATTATCATTGTGGGTTGTTTGAAATAATTTCTTAGTAGGTATTGGAAGAGCAGAGAAAAAAGATTTTAATAAGTGTTTACAAACTTGATGTAATGGGCAGGTATGGAACACTGTACCCCATAACCAAAACATTCTCTTTGAGTATACAAAGAATATTTAATCATGGTAAAATACAACAAGTTTCATAAAATTCTAGCATTAGATATTTTGTGCTTGTAATATCATTAATTTAGATACAAGTGTCATAAAAATTAATATGCTTGTTTTTTAATAGCTTGTGATTCAAAGAAACATAAGGAAAATTAGAAAATATCTGTTACCAGGAAAGTACTATCAGAACTTGGGGATGGCCAAAGCATCACTTTCTGTGAATTTGTAGGTTTTTAACAGTTACTTTGCAGCATTAGAGGCATTTAACAGTTACTTTGCAAAGAATAATAGCTAAGTACCTCAGAGAACTAAAAAGGAATAATGTAGTATTCTTCTAATTGAAGTAAAACAGAGGGCTGGGGAGATAGCTCAGTGGGTAAATGGCGTACTGTGCAAGCACCAAGATCAAAGTTCAAATCTCAGCACCCATGTAAAAGCCAAGCATGGCCATGCAGGCCCATAACCCCAGGTCTGCGGTGGCAGAGACAGGAGGATCCTGGGCCTCACTGGCCAGTTTAGTCTAGCTGTGTGGCAAGCTCCGGATTCAGTGAGAGACCATGTCTCAAAAAAGAAGATGGAAAACAGTCAGCCTCTGGCTTCCACATGTGTATGATGAACAGGTGGGTGCACCTGCCCATGCTAACATGGACACCCCCCAAATAAAACTGAAATAATGAAGTAGAAAATAAAAATGACTCAGAGAGTGAAACAGTGCAGCTAAAGTAGTAGATTGACTGTAAAACTTACCAAAACTGACAGAATGCTAGCAAGATTAATCAAAGCAAAAAAATTAGCAGGATCTGGGATGAAAATGGGGATGTAACTCTGGATGTTTCAGGACAGAGCAACCACTGATCCTCCTTAATATATTAATGTAGGCTGATATGACTGAATGTCTAGGTCAAAAGGACAGGTTTGGGGAAACTAGTAGAAAATTGAAGACTTAAATCACATGAGAAAAATCTTCTCACAAAAAGAAATACCAACTCTAGACAGTTTTACTAACAAGTTCTGCAAAACATCCAGCATACACTGAGTCTCATCCTGCAGGATCAGCCCATCATTTGGAGAAAGAGACAAATAGTTCCTAACTTATTTTATGAATCTAGAATAAAAGTGTGAGAAATGAAAATTGAAGAATAACCTTAACCTAGACATAAATACAGAAGTGCATGAATATTGCTGTACTTGATCCATCAGTATATAAGAAAACAACCCATGGCAACGAAGTTAGGTTTATTCTAGAATTTTAGAATTGGTTGTAAGGACATCCATTAATGTAACTGATCACTACTTAAAGGAAGGAATTGTGAGCATCTTGTTAGATCCATTTCATTTTATTATCTTTAGTTAATTCTGACTTTGTATTTAATAGATCATAATTTCTATCTCTAGTTGTAAGGTACCCCAAGATGTTTTCATTTATTTTAAGTAATACAGGAATTTTTAATTTTTATACTTTTCTAAACTAAATTTAAATGATTTCTGCCTTACGTCTTTTTATTAACCACATTTTATGAAGTTTAAAAAGACATTACCTTACCTTGTTATATTTTTCTAATGTAAAGCATGTATGATGTCTCTTTATTTCTTCTGTGTTGTGGCAATCACATTTTCAGAATCTACTGTTTCTTGGGGTTTTGCTTATCCAGTTACCGTTTACCATCAGGCATTGTTAGAAGCACTTTCAGCATATTAATTCCTTTAACCTTCGGTGTTAGATACTGTTGTCCTTGTTTCATAGGTCAGGGCTACCTCCAGCATTTATTTGAGGGATTGATGAATGGCACCAATCAAAGACACAAATAAGCATCAGTTTAGGAAAAGATGAGGAAGTCATGTTTCAGGTGATAGTGTGTTTCCGGAGAGGAAACAGAGGTCTAGCCCAACAGCTTACTGCTGTGCAGGATGGAAATGGGTGTCCCAGACTGGGAGTTCAAGTGCAAGAACTCACCAGTTGGTAAAAGAGTCGAAACCATGAGCTCACACAGGGAGCACATGTATTTTAAAGAGAAAAGGAGGGTAGAAAATAGGATCTCAAGGGGGCGTATTAGGACCAGGTAGATCCTGGTACAAAGAATCTCTGTAACAGAGATAGAAAAAGAACTGACCAGAATGGCCAAGTGTGGTCACTGCCAACCCCGCTACGATTGGGAAGCCACAACACTTTCCATGGGATGTGTTAGACTTGTGAGGAAGAGGAGGGTACTGTAGCCTGAGCTGAGGTTTCAGCAGACCAACAGTACATTTGAGTTTAGGGATTTAAGGTGTGGAAGTTGGAGTGCTTTAGGTAAGATCAGCCAGGTGCTGCGTGTTGTGTGCTGTGCCTTACTCTGCACACACATTAACTGGTTTAATCCACACAGCCAATCTAGTTGAAGAGTTCAAAACCTATGAGAATGGGAAGGCGGGTTCTGTCTTCTTTTGTGTTTCTGTGCCTGGTGCAGGACAAGCTCAGAGACCAGTCAGTGAGCAGCTGTGAAGTGTCCATGCTGCTCTCTGTGTAGATGTGGGAATTGGGCAGGGAGAGGTGAGGAGACCTACAACTGTTGAGCTAGGAAAGGCCCCCAAGCTGTAGGGTTCGCACTGGAGCTCCCCGTTGTGTCTCATGGACATGAAGGCAGAAGGGAAAATAAAATATTTGGCTTTCTACTTTTTTGAGGTAAGATTGTTTGAAGTGATGACAGAAGTCAGATCTTGGGAGAAGAGAAAGAAGACCATTATTATAGGTGCTCTAGAGGCATCTTTGTAGACACTGGAAATGCCCAAGGATAGAGTTGAAATTAGATTTGAGATTAGAGAAGAACATCATGGTCCAGGCCTCAGGAATGTATTGTGTTGCAGATGTGTAGATAAGGAACAGTGGAGCATAAAACACAGGTCTCATTTTCTTTCTGTGAATTCTAACTTTTTTGAAAATAGGTTGATGTTAGTTAGATCTGGCTTACTAAAAGACTGAAATAAACTGAGTTTGATGTTACTTATCCTCATTTATAAATAAAATTGCTGTAATAGTTTAAAAATTATTCAGAGTTTATAAATTCACCTGATAAGCCAACCGTAAATATTAATTTTGAATGTTATGTCTCACTCACACACAAAAAACCCTAAACCAATCTCTCTCTCTCTCTTTCTCATGCAGTAATAGGGCAGGATCTTTGTGTGTGGCAGTGCATCTCACCCTCTGATTGACGGCTGCCAGGTCCATTTCTCAAGGGTGGACACTGCCTTTGTTCTTCATACCATTAGCACCTGCCCCTGGACAATCATTTGTTCCTGGAACCCTTGCTGACCCTGCCTCTGTCTTATGCACGTTTCTTTTTGGATACTTTGTATTTGAAGCTCTTGAGAGTTTCTCTCTACTTTATATAGTAACATAAGGAAAAAGTAAAATTCATGTTATACTAAGCTATACTTAGTATTTTAAGTGGATCATTTTCAGAAAAGTTTCAAAGACTTAATCAAATCTGTGTCCAAAGATTCTTTAATATGATTATTTTTACTTAAAGCTTTGATTTCTCTCCATGTATTTTGGTAGCATTGCAGTTTGTATGCTCTTTCCCCTCATAGAAATATAAAAACCCAGTAATTCCACAAAAATGTGTTAAACTTAAGATTTTAATAATTTATCACATCGATTTAAAGAACAGCCGTGGGCTTACAGAATTTTTAATTTAATGATCGTACAATTCTGTGTTGTCCTTTCCCACACTCTATCACCCTGTCAATAGTTTCTTGAAGATTCGTTGTCATATGTCTGTGTGATAAGGGGTTTGGAGAGCCTCTAAAGGGACTTTTCAGAGGAGACTCACCAGTTTCTTGGCTCTGCTCTTCATCTTTAAACCATGGTGGGCACTAACTGAATTACTGCCAAGTGACTGACACAGGAGCCATGACTGCCTGAGTATAACTTCATCCCATTATGTTCTTTGTAAACCAGGTGTAAGATTGGATGTTTTTACTGAGTGTTCCTTGAGGTAGAGCACAGAACCTAGGGTCAACTTGGTGTAATCCCAACTTTCATCAATCTCCGTTTCATAGAGGTTGTTGAAGGCCACTCCTTCAACCCACTTAGCAGTTCTTCCACGGGAGAAGGCAAACCCAGTGTCAGTGGACTTTCTGCCTTGTCCTCCCTCATACTCCCTCAGCAGCACCACTGGAGGCCCAACAGGTTTCTGCTGATCTAAGCCCCTTTGGTCCTTAACTGCGGGGTGTATGATGGCCATGGGTGCTGTGTGTGTAACAGTGCACTCTTTCTTTACTGGTAAACCAGGTTAGACCTCATTGGTGTAAGACGCGTGCGTATGTTCCTCTGCTCATATGTACATATGTACTACAGAGATTCTTATGTTTCTGTATTCATCTGATAACTTTAACAATTTGCACACTCAAGTATAATGTACTTAAAATATTTGAATATATTCGAATAAGTAATATTTGGTATTTATAGGAATAAAGATGAATAATTCACAAGTTATGTTTTTTAGAGTTTCTAGTTTGTTTTCTGATACTTGGTTAGAAAACCAGGGATATTCTTCGACTTACTTGCCTTTCTGTGTAGAAGTTGCTGATGTCTTTGCTGGCTGTGGTTGGATAAAAAGTAGGCAGTTTTAGATGACAGCGTGACAGACAAGGAACTGGCTGTCATCGTTGCTTGCTGACCTGTCCACTGTGCCTGAAAAGTTCTCTAAGCTTGATTGCAAACACCCTTGCTTCCTCTCCCTGAAGTGTGGCTGGGGGTTTCTGCTACACTGGAATTGTAGAAAGAAACCTGAATGACTTCATGTTTTCTTATTTTGCTAAATTAACAGTTGAATTTTTAAGTGAAATAATTTTGTTTTAAAATTCCTTTGAGAATTCTATACACTATATTTTGATCATATTCACCCACCCAGCTTTGAATACTTTCTCTCCACCTTCTCTTTTCTCTCTCTCTCTTTTTAACCTCATAAGTCCAATTTGTGTTGCCCAGCTACTCTGGGGAGTGACTGTGGTCCTTATACCACTAAACAAACCCAACTGTCCCTCTCCTAGCCGCTATCAAATGCCAGTAATCCCTTGACTAGTGATGGGATTTTATGCTCCTACCATTGGGATTCTGTCTCCTTGAGCTGAAACAGGTCTTCTGCACGCTGTCACAGTTGCTGTGATTCCATGTGTGCAGCTACCATGTTGTGTCCATAAAGCACCGTTCTCTTGAAGTTCTATTTCTACACCTGGTTCTTAGAGTTGTTCCAAGACATCTTTCACCAAGATCCCTGAGACTTGTGGGGGGGGTGGGATAGGTACCATATAGGGCTGAGCACTCCAGTCTCTTACTCTCTACATTGAACAACTGAACCTCTATATTAATTACCACTTACTGCAAAGACAAGGCCTCCCTGATGAGGGTTGAAAGATGCACTCGTCTATAGGTGTAGCAACAAGTCACTAAGAATTGGTTTCATACTACATGTCCTTCTAGCAGAATAATAGTATTCAGTTCTCCCCTAGGGCCTGTGACCTGTCTGTCGAGCTGCAGGTTCTTGGCCTTGTTAACAGTGCCAGGTATGGGTTTTACCCTGTGGCCTTAGGTCCGCTCAGAAAATGGTTGTTTACTTCCATATTGAAGACTCTTTCTTAAAATATATTTAGTAAATATTAATTTAAATTAATGAGAAGCATTAAATAGAGACGACATCCAATAGTTCTGATTTAAAAAAAAACCCACAGGTCAAAATATTTAAAGATTTTTATAGATAAGATCTGCTAGTTTCTACCAGAAGAATTTGCTATGATTCAAGAATTAAGTGAGGGGTTGGAGCTGTGAGAGGTGAGGTGTTAGGACAGTGTGAAGTGAGATGTTGGGACAGTGTGAGGTGAGGGGTTAGGACAGTGTGAGGTGAGGAGGTGGGGCAGTGTAAGGTGAGGTGTTGG
Organism: Peromyscus aztecus; assembly: GCA_902168405.1. Classification (NCBI taxonomy): domain Eukaryota; kingdom Metazoa; phylum Chordata; class Mammalia; order Rodentia; family Cricetidae; genus Peromyscus; species Peromyscus aztecus. The sequence goes on along the minus strand of CABHPQ010172639.1, from coordinate 22,693 downwards.
AGCAGTGTGAGGTGAGGTGTTAGGACAGTGTGAGGTGAGATGTTGGAGCAGTGTGAGGTGGGGGGTTGAGGCAATGTGAGGTGGGGGGTTGAGGCAGTGTGAGGTGGGGGGTTGGGGCAGTGTGAGGTGAGGGGTTGAGGCAGTGTGAGGTAGGGGGTTGAGGCAGTGTGAGGTGAGGGGTTGGAGCAAAGGTCAGCCTTAATTAGATGTTATCCAGATGTTCATAGCTATTTCCCCCAATGATTTCTGCATTTTTGTCATTTAGTGTCTCATTTTCAGGGCTCTTATATCACTCCATACATTAGGAACTACATTTAGTTGAAGAGTAAAGTCTATACATTTTGAGAGATGAAAACAGATTGGGAGGGTTGTATTATACAATAAGTCCTTTTAAAGCTATTTAAGATGAAAATTTTACCTTTCAGAATTGCTTTTGTGACAAGAATGTATTTGGATGACCTAAACTTGTTTTTCTTTAGATTTGTTGCATATTTTCAATATATGGTGAATATAGATTTTGGTGCTCTGGTGTGGCTTCCAGGCATAACAACTTTCCAGAAGCTCTAACTTCTTACTAACAGTACTAAGACCAAAGCAAGCCAGGCGGCTCCATGAGGCTCAGATTCTCTGAGGAGGACCATGGGGAACCTGCCCATTGAAGCATTAGGTAGCAGTGGTCAGAAAGGAAGGTGACTAAAAGAAATCCATTAGCAGAGACAGCTCATTCATTCATGGGGATATTTTGCTAAAAAGGGAATCCTGTCTTCTACATTCCCAGAGTTTGACAGTACTGGAAAAGTTTGAAGGCTTCCCAAGTGCAGATCTGTGCACAAATACACATTCTTTTACTCTGACGTGGTACCTTTGAGGAAGGTTTAAGAGAGAGAGAGAGAAATGAATTACGGATTCTTAAGTGGGAAAGAACGTTAAAATTCATCTAGTACGATTCGCCCTTTAGAGAGGCCCGGAACATTATGTGGTCTGCCTCAGAAGCAGAAGCTGCCACTTCCTTACTGCATTTGGTTGGTTAGCAGAGGGACAATCACTGTTGAGGACTGTGTGACAGAACATGTGCGCACTGCACTCACCATCACGTCAGAAGAAAAGCACTATCGGTGTCTGTGTGGAAAATGCTGCCGTCTCTACAGACAGAAGAAATTTCTCACTGAGCTGGGTATTCCAGCTACTCACAGATTATTTCTAGTAAATACTTGATTTTCGGAACTCTAGTCACAGAGTAGTAACTTAAGTCTGAAAGCTGGTGTGCGCAAACCTTGAGCACGCAGAAGCCTGAGGGAAACAGTTCCTTCCCAAGGCACGTTAGCAGATGCCTTAGCAGTTTGTATGACACACAATGGCATTGGGGATAATGTTTCTTTTAGTTACTTTAAACTTTATTATTAGTGTGTATGATGTGTTTGTGTGGGTGTGTGCATATCATGGCACACATGTAGAGGGCAACAAACAACTCTGGGGAGTTGGTTCTCTCCCTCACCTTCTGGAAGGCTCTAGGGATCAGACTTGGGTTGCCAGGCCTTTGTGGCAAGCCCTTCACCTGCTGAGCCATGTCACCAGTCCCGAGTGTTTCCTTTAACAAACAATAAATAGTTGAGTGAAACTTGAGAGTCTAATTTATTTTTTTCTTATTGAAGCAAAATTTGCACCTTGATGCCTGTCTTGGAAAGGTGGAGAACAGAGCACTTACTGAAGAGCGCAATGAAATATCACAGTGGAAAAGTAGCTTCTTAAAAAAATAACCTTTCTTCACTGCCTTTTAATTTGCAAAGGGGATTTAATAAATCTTGTTAGGTTACACACATACCATTCCAGCCTTAAAAGCATAACCATGCATGTTTAATAAGTTACCGTTCTCAGAATATATTCTCTTGACTCAGCCTTTTCCTTGGAGGTAGGTGCGCTTTGCAGGTGTTCTAGGGCGTGAGTTCTGTAGCACCTCAGTATAGCTGACCCTTGACGTGTCATGTTTGAAGTGAGAGCACTTCTCAAACTCAGGATCTCCCCGCTTCTTTTTCTCCAGACTCTCAGTACTTATTTTTGATTGGCCTTGAACTCTGTATAGACTGAGATGGTCTTGAATTCAAAGAGCCACCTGCCATTGCCTTCTGGGTGCTGAGATTAAAGGCATTCACCACCATGCCTGGGATACACTTTTCTAGAACACCTTGTAGAGATTTCTGTTCTATTGGTACAATACAGTTCAGCTGTAATAGTGTAGACTTGAAGTCTGTCTCAGGTGTAGGAAACTTGCTGTATTTATTATTTTTTGGTCTCATAAGGTAACAGAAAGAAAATTAATTGTGCAATACTAGTTTTATTTTAATCACAATGGGGCTGGGGATGGAACAAAGTGGAATAGTGCTAATGTAATATGCATAGGGCCCTAGGTACCATCCCCAGTACAGAGAACAAGGGTCTTGTGTGCATGTGGAGGCCAGAAGTCAACCTTGGGTATTCCTAGTGACCCATCCCAGTTTTTTAGATGGTTCTAATTTGATCTGGAGCACATTGACAGGACTTGGTTGGCTGACTGGTGAGTCTTAGGGACTTGCCTGTCTATGTTTCCACAGTGCTGGGATTCAAGCACATAGTAGGAACACCCCTGGCCATTTAGTTTAGTTTCATGTGTTTTCTTTGAAATACTTTTTAAATTGAAACAATTATTTCAACTTTCGCCTCTCTTTCCTCCCTTCAGCCCCTCCCAGATATCCTCCCTCCAACCCTTTCCATACCCTCAGCTCTCAAGTGGATAGTCTCTTTCTCCTGTATTATTACTGTTGTATACGTGTGTGCGCACAAATATATATATATATATAGAAACTTGTAAGTGAATTTTTGTTGTTTGTGTGTTAGTTCCAGGGTTGACCACTCTGCATTGGACAACCATTAAAGGGGCTCATCCCCTTTCCCCCAGCAGTTAATAGCTGTGTATAGTTCTTTGTCTAGAGGTGAGACCCTGAGAAATTTTCCTCCTTCCATGTTAACATGTACTGATTGTACCATTGTTCTAGCTTCATTTTGTGCCTGTTTCTAGGAGAAACTTTCACAGAAGACACTTCCTGGTTTGGTTTTGTTTTGTTTTGTTGTTGGCTTGTAATTCTTTCTGCCCTCTCGCCCACAGATGGAGGAGCTGTGATGTAGATGTATCCACTGGGACTGGGCTCCTGACAGTCTGTTGATCTCTGCATTGTGTCCAGTTGTGGTTTTCTCTGATTGTCTCCATTTGCTCTACAGAGAAGCTCCTTTAATGAGGGTGATAGCTGCACATACCTATGGGTATAAGGATAACTTTTAGAATGTAGTAAGGAATTATGCTGGTCTAACAAACTGGTGGAAATAGATTGTTCTCTAAGTCCATGAAGCTAGCTAGTTTCCAGAACAAGGCATGATTTCTCTACTATTGAGTGGGCCTTAAGTCCAGTTAGATAGCTCTTGGTTACCACCCACATTAGGGATAGGTATCCTTTATGGATGTCTGGCCATGCTGGCCATTGTGTTCATAAGTATTGCAGCTGGGGAGGACTATTTAATTGCTTCCCTTCCTTGGCAGCTTGCCTAGTATTTTCTGGTACCTTGGAGGCTAGACACAGGAAAGAGGCTTTCGGGTCAGATCTAGTTTGAATCATCCAAGTTTTGTGTCCTAGGAACCCACCCTTGACCCTTGAGAGGGAACTAAGGGCCATCTCAGTAGTCTGTTTTGAGAATCACCTGGACTACCCTGTCCCACCATGTGATATGCCTAGTACTGGGGCTTTTGTTAGTCTATTATTCTTGTGGGGAGCATTGTCAGCCCAAGTGGCTTAACTTCATTTTACGTGTGTGTGTGTGTGTGTGTGTGTGTGTGTGTGTGTGTGTGTGTGTGTGTCTGTGTACATCACACTTAATCCATGTTGTGTATAACTTTAGGGAAATATATGATTCCTTGAGGCTTTATCAAAGAACCTCAATGTTATTTGTCCCTTGTCTCGTCGTCGTCTCTGTATTGAAGGAGGGCAGTCAGTACCCCTGGCTTTTTATGTGGATCCTGGAGAATCCCAACTTAGGTCATCGGATTGCATGAAAAGCACCTTACTGACTGAGCCATTTCCCTAGATACAAGCAAATGGAAATCTTACATTGTGTTATTTTCTTCTCACATATAATTAATTAGCACCTATTTAAAATACAAGATTCTACCCATATCTGTGTGAATCTCAATGTAAAAGAATGTGTTTGGTTTGGATATGTCCTTAAAGATGTATCCACAGATACCACTTGATGTTGGAAAATGCCTTTTTAACTAAAACGCCCATAAACAGTTCATATTGATCCATTATAGTTGTTTGATGATATGTAGCATCTCTCCTTATCATTAGACCTACTTTTTCTCATCAAAAATACCTGCCATGAATATTTTCAGTTAAATGCTCTATTGCTGAGCTCTACCCCATCATGAATATATGCACTAAAAGTTTGTATCTTTATCCTGATGATAAAGTCTGGGATAAGAGTTGTTGGACATATGCTTTGAAAACATTAATTCATGCCTTCTGGTAGGAATCCAGGATCCTATCACAGGATTAATGGGGTCATGTAGAGAATAGCAAATGTGTCCAACATGGTTTTAACCTTTGTTGTGCTCTGTACTGATTATCAGCACCTGGATAACAAAATATCTTATGTGGACTGCACAGCCCTCATCATGACTCACAGATGAGTTCTGACTGGTCTACCACCCCCAATTCTCAATGCATAAAAATGTGGTTTAGGAATGACTAGTACTGATAACTTACTACCTGATTTTTCTAGGGGGGGAAAATAGAACTAAGGAGAATTAAATGTACCCAGAGACAAGAGGGTGTTAGAAATGTTGCACAAAATACATTTTAAAAAAAAAAAACTTGGTTTTTAAACATTTTTTTAATCATATGCACATGTATATGTGACATGAAACACATGTGGAAAGCAGAGGACAGTTTGTGAGGGTTTGTTGTTCTTCCATTATATGGGTTTTAATGATCAAACTCAGGTTACAAGGCTTGGGGGCAAGTGTTCTTACACCACAGTCATCTTGCTGGCCCTTTTTAGAAAATTTACATATTTTTAAATGTTATTGGCTGGTAGGGGAAGGGTAGTACATGTACCACTGTTGAAGTATGGAGCTCAGAGGACAGATTGCAAGAGTTGATTCTTTCCTTCCACCTCATGGATTCCAGGTCTAAAACTTGTGGGTTTATATCTTAGCAAGAACGAGGTCAAGTAAAATTGTGTAGATGCTTCTGAGCTTAGGGATTTTCACATAGTTTCAAATAAAGCATAAAGATGCCCAACTTCAGAGGTATATAACTCTCCAGAAGAAGTTGTGTGCTTTGCAGGTTTTAAGTTACAGAATAACCGTGTATAAGTACAATTCACTTGTTCACAAAATGAATGTTTTGATTATTTTCAAGCTGAAAAATATATATTTATGCTAAGTAACATTTTATTATGAATACACTGTGAAATGGCTTAATCAAGCTAACAAAGGTATTACTTTTTTTTGTTGTTTTTGTTTCTGTTTTTCGAGACAGGGTTTCTCTGTGTAGCATTGGAGCCTTTCCTGGAACTCACTCTGTAGACCAGGCTGGCCTCAAACTCACAGAGATCCACCTGTCTCTGCCTCCTGAGTGCTGGGATTAAAGGTGTGCACCATCACACCTTGTGTTCAAATGTATTACTTTAGTTCTCACGTTGAGAAGGCTTAGTCTTCCTAGCCATCTTCAAATCTATGTTATCTTGTCAAACGATAGTGACCATGATGGCTTTTGCTTCTTATTACAGAAAAGTTATAGCTCTTTACTTGTGAACTAAAATTTTGCTATAGTTGAACCATATATCCCGCCCTCCACTCTTACGTTATTTTTTTGTTATTTCAGCTCCTTTTTAAAGGTTTTTTTTTCCTGCTGCAGACTTGATTCCACCTATGTTTTTGATCCTAAGTTCTTATTAGATACATGATTTTCAAATATTCTCTACTAACTGGTGGGTTGTTCCCTTCAGTCTTTATCTTTTCTTTGCTGTGAAGATATTTTAAGTTTGTAATCCCATTTGTTAAGTTTTTCTCATCTGTGTTTTGGACTCATCCCAAAAAGTTATTGCCAAGGCCAGTGACCAGCCCCATGTACCCATTTTCCTCTGGTGTGTCTGTATAATTTACCGCCTGACGTTTAGGTCTTTAATCTAGTTTGAGTTGATTTGTTTTATGTGGTATAAGGTCAAGATCTCATTTTACCCGCTACATGGAGACACACACTGGGTTTTCCCAATACTGTTTATTAGGGAGATTCTTTCTCAGTTGTGTACTGTTAGCCTCTTTGTTGTAAATATGTTGGTGCATCCATAGATCTTTGTTCATATTTTTAAAGTAAACTGTTTTGTGGAAAGATGGGGCAAGGCTGTCCATCCGTTGGAGTGCAGACTAGGTCTGTTTTTCTTTCAAGAAGCAAGGGCCTTCTCTCTGCCCTTATTCAGAGAAGACTTCATCTCTATTAATAATTTAGAGAAACAAACGTTATTAATGGTTGTGGGGGAAATCTGACTCTAGCTTGTCTCTGCTGCTCAAGAGCCAGGACTTCCTTTCTGGAGTCTTCAGTGAGGTAAATCTCAACAGCACTCAGCAGTAGAAAAAGATTTGTTTCCAGCAATTTAAGATGCTTGGTTATCTGTCAGGCACAAATAAGAGGGCTCGTAAATAAGTATGTCTACACTTGGGTTCCTAAATTAAGAACAACAGAGGAGTAGTCTGTTAATGCCAAGGAGCTGGTTAATTCCATGAAAGCTGCTTGCCGATTTGGGGTCACTTAAAAATTGGCACCTTGCTCTGCTTTTAAAATTTATAATTAAAGATATAAATTTTGGATACACCATAATCTGTTATATTGTTAAATATTCCTAAGCAGAGAAAAACATTACAGGTTGGCTAAAGAGTAATAATCTTGCAACTTTTCATTCTCAGGGTTCACTATTGAGAGTGCCCTGATAGAGTGTTAGTTAGAAATAGTGAGTTCATGGCTTGACTGGATAAATAATTCATACCGAACAAAAGAGGCCTTTTCTCTTCCCAGTTCCTTTCTCCCCATTATGTTTCCTTTCTCTCTTTCAAAAGGCCCCTTTACAGCCCAAGAGCAGCTCTGTGTGAATATGGAAGGGCTGGGCATAGTTTCAACCTCAGGCTTAGCTGAGTCTGGGGTCACGTCAGAGAATGAAAAATGTCTTCAATGTGTATTCTGTAGTAGCAACTGAGAAAAATATACTAGTTGAAGTTTGGAGGACCTCAAATCTTCATGATAGAAAAGCACTCCACACTTCTAGCTAAATATAGTTTTACTTTTGAAAACTATTTCAGTATACCTATTTTTAAAATTGTTTTGAAGTTGAGTAAATCACTAGATTTCTCCTACTTTTTTCAGAATTCTTTTACTACATTAAATAAAATGTCCAACGTGGGTTTTTCAATTTTCTTTCATTTTTAAAATCCTTTAATCTGTGAGAAATTTGAAGTTTGTAATGTTTGTGTTGACTTCTAGCTTGTCCTGCTTTTCATTGTTAAAAAGTAGGAGTTCTGCCATATACTTTTGTCTGCTCTGTAGCTCGTGACTCTCGATTTGTTGACCCACGGCCCTGCCTTCTAGTTGGGTATTTGCTGAGGGCAACACTATTGGAGAGGAAGTTTGCCCTTCATCAGTAAACTTCACCCTTAGTTTTGGTTGGAAGTATAGAATATCCAATGCAGCAATAGAAAGTAAAATTTATGTTAATTAAGCACTTTCATGTTATAGGATGTTGGGATTTATTAACAGACATTTAAAGTCAATGAACTGTAATCTAAACTCCTATCAAAGGGAAATATTTGTGAATGGGAGTTCTGCTGGCTCTCCAATATACCATGCTTCATCAATGTGTTTGTCCTTAAGGTTTTAAGTAAGATAAAAGAACAGGTTGGTAGAATTCAATGCCCTATGCTCTATCATATGCTAATTCTTCATATGATGTAGACTACATGATACAGAATACATAGCATACAAAGCTAATCTAAGTACTGCATTTTCATAGAAGTAAAATTGGTCTGTTACCCATTTGCCTTTTTCTCAAACTTGAAGTACCGCCTTTATTTTCTTAGGACTTAACAGTTTCTGCAATATTAACTTTAGAAATAATAGTAATTTTGTGACAGGTGATTTTAAATACTGAATCATGTTTTGTTTTGTCTTTTCATTTAAATTAAATGAAACCATCAACAAGTCTTAAAACTTAGGCTTTACTGTGGTTTTTCCATAGTTCTATTTCAGTAGTCACTAAAACCAACTGTTCTGGAGTTTTACTGGACTTTCAATGCTGATGGTGGTATTTTTGAAATTCATTTTTAAGGAGTGTTTCTTTCACTTACTGCTGCATAAAAAGCAGCCTTGGAGTTTAGTGGCTCAAAACAACAGTAATTCACTATCATAATTTGGAGGACTGACTACATGATTCTTACTTTCTTTGTGTTCCAGCATGGGTGCTGGGGAGGGCGGCTGCAGTGTCCTGGTCCCTAGCTGGCAGAGGATTTCAGAGTGTTCCAGAGACAAAGGCAGGAGCGGCACCTTGTTTGTTTGTTTGTTTGTTTGTTTGTTTGTTTGTTTGTTTATTGTTTGTTTGTGTCACTGTAAGTTTCTAATGATTGTGCTAAAGGGTTTCAGGAATAACTACAGCAGACCCACCCCATGTGCCAAGGGAAGAGCCTAGAATCACTGAGCTCCTGTATGCAGGGCAAATTAAAGCCACACTCCAAAGGTTTCCCAGTGACCCACCTTGTGACTTGGTATTCTAAGTTTGTATTCCAGAAGATGGATGGCTTCATTGTCCTTTCACAGAACAAATCACAGCACTGACACTCAGCGTGGGCTCCCGGGTAGGTGCTGTGAGTCATCTCACTTACCAGAGGACACCTGGCTGGAAAGCCTGGTCTGCAGGGTTCATCCTCTACCTGCTTCTCCCAGATCCCAGGGAGCCTTCAATGTTCAGAGCAGCAGAGGTCTTCACCAAGGTGATCTGAGAAGCTGTACTTTTCTAAAGTTTCCCAGAATAATACATTCTGCCCATTTTGTTGGTTAAAACAGGTTCTGTAACTAGCCTGAATCAAGAAATATGCTCTTTATGGCAAGGAACTGAAGTAAATGGATGATGAGAATGTGACTTGCACGTGTTTCAACATCCAGTGGGAGTTTCAGAACATATACTCCAAGACAGTAGTTACAGATATTTTGGTAAAATATTGTAATTATCTCGTCTTTATCTTTTAGACTCCTCGCTGATGTGTGTGACACACACACACACACACACACACACACACACACACACACACACACACACGTTATTTGTCAAAATATCCTAATAGTGCCAGTCTGAAAAAGTTAGAGCAATTCTGTCATTTCCATGTCTTCAAGCACGTACGAATGCCATAGCCAGTTACACACCATGCTGTACAAGTGTACTGGGCTATTTGGTAAACGTCTTTTAAATAGTTGATTGACTCTTCTTACCTGCCATAGCTCTACATTATACGTTATATTCTACTTTCCATTTTCCAGAACAATCTTGTGACTTTCTCAAGTAGCCACCCCCACCCCCTGTGAGCTCCAGAGGTTTTTTATGATCTGTTTTCCAGACCACTAGCCATTTGGATTTAAGATGCTGAGTAATGAAAGATAGTGATTTTCCAATGGCCATTTATCCTTTTCTCCCCATTGCCATGGTGATGGGAATGACACACAGGACTTGTGCATGCTAAGCAGCAAGCCCTCATCAGAGAAATGTCCCTCCACCTCAGTGGTCGTACTTCAGAAAGACAAAGACAGCACTTCTGTGATTACAAATTGGGGAGCTGAAGTTTTCTTTGAGCCAGCTGTTGCTTGCTCTAGCCTTCCTCCAGCCTCCAATACCGCCCAGTGCAGAGTTTCATTTCCAGCTGTTGTTTGCTCTAGCCTTCCTCCAGCCTCCAGTACTGCCCAGTGCAGAGTTTCATTTCCAGCTGTTGTTTGCTCTAGCCTTCCTCCAGCCTCCAATACCGCCCAGTGCAGAGTTTCATTTCCAAGTCAGAGTCCCAGAAACCTGGTCCTCCTTAAAGAAGAGGATAAAAATGTGCGTCCTGATTTGCTCTGGAAAATAGTATTGAGGACCAAGTTGGTTTTAAACAATGTCTACAAAAGGTAGAACTAAGTAAAATGTTATTGTTGCAAAACAGATAATTAAAAGAATGGAGCTAGGCATAAAGAAGAACTTTGGAACCCTAAAAGTGAGTAGCTATTAGAATATATCAGAGAAAGAGGGTGTGTGTGTGTGTGTGTGTAGGGGGAGAGGGGAAGTCTGGGTATTTGGGATTTTCCTATTCTTGCCAGTTTAACACTTAGAAATGGAAGTTTCAGATACTATTCTATGAGGAAACAATTTCCCCTTATGATAAGAGTTTGCTTTTGGATCATTGGCTCTAGAAATAGTCTCCTAGATAAACTAAGAGACTGAGAAGGGAAACATTTTGCAAAGATAGTTCTGAGAATTCTTAGGAATTGCGGTAGTCTCTTAAGCAGTGGTATTTCTTGTGGTCTTTTTTTTTTTTTTTTTTTTTTTTTTTTAATCAGGTACAGCGAGTCAGATCCAGTGAAGGTATAGGCTGTGGCATTTGGCCAATAGGGAACTACCAATGAAGCTGTGGAAGTTTGGGCTCACCTAAGTGGAGAGGGCGCCATCTGACATTCCATCCCACCATACTGGGGCCACGTGGCATTCAGCCTCATCATTGCCAACATTCTGGGAGGGATCCTAAATTGAAGACTTTATGTGGGTTAGTTGCTAATTGTAATCAAATGCCTTTAAAAGAGCCTGTGCTGATCATTGTCCTAAGCATGTTATACCTGTGGCAAATACTTGGCCCTTGCTTCTGCCTTATGAAAGACTTCAAGAAACAATTTAAAGATAAAGAAAACTATAAATATTGAAAGATAGAAGAGAAAAGAAAGAAGAAATACTATTTTTAAGTAGAAAATATACTGTGTGTTATATATTCACTCTAAGTTCAAGAAGCTATTCACAGCCACTAGAAGAGTTTTCATATGCTTTTAAGCATCTGCCTCACAAGTTCAGGCATCTGAAACTGAAAATGTAAAACTGGTAACTCAAGGGAAGAGAGCATGTAGCATGTAGGAAGCCAGTGAACTAGCTAGATGAGGGCATTGTGTTTTCTCTTTAACTCAGAAATAAAGAATGGCAGGAATGCATCCAGTATCAGCCTAAATGGAGAAAAAGCTTGAAGCAATCCCACTGAAGTCAGGAATGAGACAGGGCTGTCCACTGTCCCTACTTCTCTTCAATACTGTACTCAGAGCACTAGCTGGAGCGGTAAGGCAGAAGAAGGAAGTTAAAGGAAACAGCTAGGGAAAGAGTCATCCATCGCTCTTTACAGGTAATGTATTCTACATGAGAGATCCCAGCAGTCCAACAGCAGACAGAGGAGGAGTTCATGAACACACTCCAATTCACAGTAGCTGCAAAGGAAATACACTTCTAGGAATAAGCCTAACAAAGGAGGTGAAGGACCTCTATAATGAAAAATGTAAACCTCTGAAGGAAGATTAAGGCACTACAAAGTGGAAAGGAGTCCCATATTCATGTATTGGTAGAATTAATTTTGTAAAAATGACCATTTTACCAAAAACCATTTACAGATTCAGTCCAATGCCAATCAAATTCTCCTTCTCATTCATCATGAAATAGAAAAAAAACTACCATAAAATTCATATGGAATCACAAAAGATTACAGATAGAAAAATGTCCTGAGAAAAAAAGAACAATTTTGGAAGGATTACCATTCCAAATCTCAAGATACATTACAGAATATAGTAATTAAAATAATATAGTCCTGGCAGAAAAGCAGACATGTAGACCAGTAGAACAAAATTGGAAACCCAACCATGAGTCCATATGACTTCAGCCATTAAAAGATGCCAAACACCTATGCTGAAGAAAAGAAAGCATCTTCAGTAAGTAGAAAACTGGACGTTTACATACAGAGGAATGTGAAATTGTAGCCATATATATCACCTTGCACCAAAACTAACTCCAAATGGATCAAAACCCAGTTGTGAAACCTGAAATCCTGACTGTCAGACATTGACCACCTATATATACAGTGTCTACATGATATAGGTGTAGGAAAGAACTTTCTCAATAGGACTCCATTTGCTCAAGAATTAAGCCTATCAGTTGAAAAATGAGACTTTGTAAAAAACAAAACAAAACAAAACAAAACAAAAAACTAAGAAGCTTCTACACAGCTAAAAAAAAAAACAAGCAAAGAGAGAATATTTGTCAGAGATATATCTGACAGAGGATTAATATCCAGAATACATCAAGAACTTAGAAAACAAAGTTAAAAAAAATGGGCCAGAGATCTGTACTGAGAGTTCTCAGAAGAAGAACTAAAAATGGTTGAGAACTATCTCAGGAATGCTCATCACCCCCTGCAACTAGGGAAATGCTTATCAAACAACTTTAAGGTTCCCTCTTATCCTAGTCAAAGGGCAAAAATCAACAAAACAACCAGTAACAAATGCTAGAAAGGATGTGGCAGGAAGGAAATCCCCATTCACTATTGATGGGATGGCAAACTGGTCCAGTCACTTTGGTAATCAGTGTGGTAAAGCATCAACAAGCTAAAAATAATTCTGCCATATGACCCAGCTATACCACTCCATAACATGCTCAGAGGACAACATTCTACTCCATAGATACTGGCCCAGCCATGTTCATTGCTGCTCCATGAATAGTAGCTAGGAAATACAATCTCAGTGTCCTTCAGCAGATGAATGGATAATGAAAATATCACATATACACTATGGAATATTATTCAGCTGTAAAGAAAAATGAAATCATGAAATTATCAGGTAAATGGATGGAAACTAGGAAAAAGTTAGGTAACCCAGACCCAGAAAGACAATCATCACATGTTCTCCTTTATCTGGGGGTCCTAGCTCCAGATCTTTATATCTGAGTATATAATCTAGAGTAACTACAGAAACCAGGAAAGGAAAATGAGGCCATTGCTGGGGTAGGGGTGTGGGAAAGCAATAGAGAGGGGAAGATCAAGGTACAAGTGATCTGATCAGGGAGATGGAAAAAATGGGGGGTCTGATTAGGAAAGGGGAGATAAATACAAAAGGAGGAGGATAAAACAACAGTAAGGGTGTCTGGAGAGGTCCTCAGGAATTCCACAATTAACTACTTAGAAATGCCTATGACATTTGTAAGTTGGTGTATAAATATGCATATAAATAGTTTAGATGACATTTTTACATCTGGGTTGACAATGCTCCCAGCAAGAGCCATAGACTAATAAACACCAACATCAGGCATGAGAAGCCCTCTTGTGAGTTGTTGGTTAGGGCTTTCAGAGAGATTTCCAAAGAATTAGAGGTAATTGCTGTTGCCCTTGTTTGCCTCCTGGAGGTGGAAAGTAAGTCTCTATTGCTGAAGACACTGTGTACTTCAGACACAGGGCCCAGAGAACTCCAGCTAGTTCTGACCTGAAAGCCCCCTCACTTGGGACTAGCTTACAGGGTACCAAAAGCACCATGCAAGCTTCCAAAGGATGGAAACAACTGGTAGTCTTACCTAGCTATTATGCCTGTGAACCATCACAACCAGCATGGCACAGTAACTCTAAGAGTGCAGTAGTGGCATGGATACCTTGGTGGTAACCAACAGCTCTCTAGTTGGATGTAAGACCTATTCAACAGAAGAAAAATCATACCAGGGTACTGCAAAACCTAGCCAACTACCCAGAGCTAATGAAGTCATGGATTTTGGAGGAAAATCCATAACTGACTCTTTACTAAACCAGCAGAATCCCTACCTACAGTCTAAATATTTATTGTTATATCCATATCTAAGTGTAGTCCAGGAAACTTCTCTTTGTAGTATACAGAGACCATTACAGAGAACAACAGATCAAAATGCAGAGTTGTGGAGGCCGATTCCAACCAATATGCCTACAACACAACTTGTGTACCTTAGGTTCAGGAGTCATTGTGGGAGAGGGGGCAGAAAGATTGTAAGAGCCAGGAAAACAGAGTTTGCTGTGACATTGTGTCTCCTAGAAATGTCAGAAGCTGTACTCATAACATTTCACCAACATGGCTTCCTAAAATAACCTGAACAAGGACTACACCAGTAGACAAGCAATGTGGAAAGGGGGAAAGCTCATGAGGCTTCAACCCCAGACAAAGATCTACAGGCAACTAAGGAATGCTAAGAGTGAGAGAAAGAGTCTTCCCCGGGAAAAAACAGGCCACTTGGTTATCTAATGCCAAATAGCCCTGAAAATACGCATACAAGTAATATTATACTGATTGAGCAGGTTGTACTTTTTAGGAATACACACACACACACACACACACACACACACACACACACACACACACCCCCCATTAAAGAAAAAGAGGCCATGAATTTGAAAAAGATCAAGGAGTGGTTATATTGGAGTGTTTGGAGGTGGGAAATGATATAATTATAACATAATCTCAAAACATAAAAAGGAAACTTAATATTTTTAAGAAGCAATAGAATAGCAGGAACAAGATGCAGCTGGTATCAGAACAAAGTCATCTTTTAAGACCTAGTAATCTTGAGTACCCAGTAGGCCCATGAAGGTACTGATGTCATAGAGGGATAATGTGGGTGATGATTGATTAAAAAGAGGTCAAATTGTTGGGAATAGTCTGGTGTTTTAAATACTTTCTATCTAATGACTTAAAATACATAAATCATTTTAGGGAAATTTGAAAACCTAGGAAATAAAATAGTATTTAAAATAGTATTTTTAAAGCCTAAATGAAGTAAAATAGTTTTTATAATTTTCTAAAAAGTAAGTGCAGAATTTGGCAATGTTGGTTCCTTAACAGCCAACTCATTATCAAATGGATCCAATCTAGGTCTGAGTAAAGAGGTTATCAGTTGGCTCAGATGACCCTTATTTCTCACCCTGTCCAAAAATATCAGCAGAAAAATGGACCAAAGACCTATTGTAAGAGCTGGAACTCTTAAACTAAGGAAAACATTTAAATATATTGGCACAGTCAAGGACCTACTGAAAGAGACTCTAGTAGTTCAGGTAGCAATACCAAGAGGAGACGAATGGAACTGCATAAAATTAAAAGTAAGTAAGCATGTGAAGAGACTACCTGGGAGTGGGAGAAAGTCTGCTGGTTATGTGTCTGATAGATACTGTCTAGAGTTCACAAGGAACTAAGAAGCAATTGATGCAGTCTACCCGGCAGATGAGCTAATAATGAATAGTTTTCAAAAGATGGCCTGTGAACATGAAAACTGTTCAATATCTTTTGGAATTAGGGAAAATGTAAATTGAAACTGCAATGAAATTCTATCTCAAGACAAGTAAAATGGCTCTCATTTAGGAAAACAGTAACAAATGCTTGGATGGAGGTGGGAAAAGGAACATTACACAATATTCATTTTTTGGATTGTATAATTTACTCTTTTAAATCCAAAGTGAGAAAAATTTAATCCACTTGATCCTCTTGTGAGCAGCACAATTTCTTTTATGGCAGTCCCCCCTGCCCCTCAGACCTACTTCTGTCGTGTGTGATGTTTTAGCTCAGGGTATACAGACTGATCCTTGGCACTGGGTACTTGCCATACTGGGCGATATAATATGGATTCTTGTGGTGTGGGGTCATTCTGCCTCCCCTGAGGCCCACTGACTGCTGGAAGAGCACCACTTTAATAATTGTCAGGTCCTGTTATAGCCCCCAGCACGACAGCAAGTGAATGGATAGATGAATGATTGATAAAATGGGTTCCCTACAATGTGTGGTTTCTTTCTTCTAACTCAGTCATAAAAGCAAAGTTCAAATAATGGGTCATTTACAAAACAAAACCACATTATTTTTAAGATCTTAAATCTCTTATGAAGATGTTCATTACATTGTGCCATTTTGACTGAAATGTCTTAATTAACCATATATTTCCTTTCAGTTTTCAGATTTCTGAGTATCAATATTTTAGTTTTTGGGTCACACAGACATTACAAACAGATGGAGCCAAATGGTTTATGTATTTCATTGCCAGCTCTTTGACCATGCTCTGACTTGTCATTATTTGGTTCCCTTTCAAATAAACCTATTTACTTGTATTGGTACAATACCCTGTTAGTTCTTTGCACAGAATTGGTCTGCATGTGTGCGTGCATGCATGCATGCGTGTGTCTGTCTGCCTGTATGTGTGTGTCCCACTTTAAATAAGGGTGACAAAGCAAGTAAATGACTGGTTTGGCTTGAGATGTTTTAGAATCGTTGTCATACAGAAGGTCACATCTGTTAAGTCACTTGCTGCTGTGCTCATTATCCTGTGGGAGCTTGCTTAAAAAGCTGGACCTTTTCCTTCAGCTCTCTGCGTTGAGCCCCCTAGCTTGGCTGCACGCTGCTGCCCTGCCCTGCTGCTCTAACGTGTCTTTAAACATTTGCAGGTCAAATGACCCTTTCACAGGGGTCGCCTAAGACCTTCAGAAAACAGATTTTTACATTATAATTTGTAACAGTAGCAAAAGTACAGTTATGAAGTAGCAATGAAATAATTTTATCGTAGGGGGTCACCACAACATGAGCTGTATTAAAGGGTTACAGCATTAGGAAGGTTGAGAACCACTGCTCTACAGCTTTTTCAAGAGAAAAGGAAAGCAGAATCGGATCAATAAAAACTTCATTCAGTGCTATAGAATCTCAGATTTCATTTAGAATCTTGTAAAACTTTGTAAGTGATGTAATTTGCTGTCTGAAGATTTGTAAAATTTAAATTTAAAAACTTAAAAAACTTTTCAGTTAAAAACTTTATTTTTTTCAGAATTTATAATAGCTTTTATTTAACCTATATATCTCCAATGTACAATTCATGCAGTAAGCATGCTGAATCTATAGCTAGTGTGACATTTCAGTAGAAAAGCAAAGCACAGCCTCTACCTCTTCGGAGCTGTTCTCAGTGATGGGAACCATTGATTGAGAAGATCAGAATGTGCTGTCCAACTCTACAAAGATTTCTGGGAACAAGATGGACTCAAATCATGGATGTGATTTTTGATTTAAGACTTCATTATGTTTAAAAGATTGATGTGGTGATTAAAGGTGGGTTCAGTCTAACTGTACAAGGATTCTTGCTCTTACTGGAAAGATGATCTTTTTTTTTAAATTGAAATTTGACTACAAACACTTGATAGATGTGTTGGCATTAAATACAGCTAAACTTTTTATTGACTGTTTTTGCATATTTTACATTATTTGGTTGCCAAAATATATTTGTTGTACATAATTTAAGGTTATAGCTCTAGATTGTTTATTTGAAATCTGGCCTTTTACTAAGGTCCTGAGGTGCATCTTTAAGGTATTAATTTGAGGTGTGTGCGTGTGTGTTTTATTGAAAATAGTTTTTCCCCCTCTCATTATATATCCTGACTATGGCTTCCCTCCCTCTACTCCTCCCAGTTCCTCCCCCGTCCCCTCCCATCCAGGTCTATAATTTGATAAAACAGAAAGTAATGCATTGGAGTTAGACAAAACAAACAGAAGAAAAAGAACCCAGGAGATGGCATACTCAGGAATTCCATAAAAACACTAACCTGGGAGTCATAATATATGAAAAGGACCTAGTGCAGGCCCTGTGCATCCTGCCTCAGTCTCTGTGAGTTCATATGTGTTTTGATTATGTTGATTTAGAGGACCTTTTTTTCTTGGTGCCCTCATTCCCTCCGGCTTCTGTACTCTTTCTGCCTCTTCTTTTGTAGAATTCCCTGACATCGGGGAGAAATTTGATAGAGACATCTCATTTAGAATTGAGTGTTCCAAGGTCTCTGGTTCTCTGCATAATGTTTGGCTGTGGATCTCTGTGTTTGTTCCCATCTGCTGCAGGAGGAAGCTTCTCTGATGATGGCTGAGCAAGGCACTGCTCTATGAGTATGGGAAGTCATTAGGAGTCATTTTATTGCTATGAGTTTTTCTTTCTTTCTTTCTTTAGAGCAATAATATTTGGTTTTCCCCTAGGTCCCTGGGCCACATTGTCTCAGGTTCTTGGTCACCCAAGCAGTATCTAGTATGGGTTCCATCTCGAGGAGTGGGCCTTCAAGTAAATCAGACATTGGTTGGTCACTCCCACAAGCTGTGTGCCACCTTTGCACTAGCATCTCTTGCAAGGACACCATTGTCCTTTCAAGGGTTTGCAGTTGGGTTGCTGTTTGTGTTTCTCTTTTGGTAGAGTGCAAAGTACCTTCTTGTACCAAAGATGCTAGAACATGGGGTGAAGGCCCTTTGTAGGCACCAGCTCCATTTCTGTTCACTGAGTTGTGTGGGTGTTGTCTTCAGCAATGGGGCCTTGTTGTCAGTTTGTGGAGAGCAGCCTGTAGTCTTGGTAGCAGCCTGGGTTGTTTGGGGATTCCCATTGGACCCTTTTGGCCAACAACTCAATTAGATGTAACCTAGTCCTAGAACCTCCAAAAGAAGCTTCATTTGGTGACAAGACATGGCCAGTTGGGACTCTGTATTCCCCCATTATTTGGTGATTGCCTTCATATATGTAAATGTAGGCATTTATAGCTTTAAACTAGTTGGCCATTATTTTCTAGACATTCTGTGTATGAAGCTGTTTTGCCTTTTCTTCTCAATAACAGTTGGGACTTTTAACATGTCTGTTAAAAAGGTACTTGGGAACTGTCTGCTTTGTCCAGCAAATGAGCACTGATAAATCTGAGGACTGTGTCACATGTTCCCACTTCCATGTCTCTGCTCAAGCTCCTCTGCCTTTATTGCCACAGCTTAGCTCTTTCCCTGCTCTGAATTCTGTGACCACTACTAAAGCCACATTTGACAGTCTACCATTTCCTTCCTCCACAAAATAGGAAGTTGCCAGAAAAAAAAAGCCTTCAAAGTTTGTCATCTTTGTTACCTGTTTTCTCTCTATAGTCAGTTGATAAGTTTTGATGATTCTTTGGATTCCCATCTCTCACTACTGTCCAACAAGAGGTAAACTGTCAGCTAACATAATCTTCCCGAGTTACTTGTTTGGTTTTTGATCTGAGAGTGAAAAGAGCATCCTTTGAGGTTGGCAGATACCCAGTGTGTGGCTGATGCTGAAATACCTGCAGCTCCTCCACACTTCTGCTTTCTGCCACACCGTCTTTGTCCTCAAAGTAGTTTTTTTGTTTTTGTTTTTGTTTTTTTTTTTTTTTTACCTGTAAAAATGTGAGTTATTTTAAGGCCTACCAAAGATCTCGGTGACATCTTTCCTGTTGTCCCTGACTTGTGTCCTCTTCCCTATGTCTTTCTTGGTTGGTACCGCTAACTAAAGTTCTCTATTCTGGTTTATACTGCTCATTGAACTGGAATAAGCCTTCTGTGGTACCTGCAAACATGGAAGTTGTTCTCCCTTTGAGATTCTGGGAAGACATAATGTATTATGCCCCTTTCTCTCAGCACTGAGCAGAGCTTACTGTGTAGAGTAAGTGCTCAAACACTGATGCTTATTGTAGACTTTTTGCATAAATTGTATTGCTGTTTTCTACCCAAGAAGGGATAAAATATGTATCTTTGTTCAATTCTTTATTGGCTCAGGATCTCCTTATTTCTGTTTCTATCTGCTTCTGAGTAGTGGGCACACTGGAGAATGGTTGTAGGCTTCTGGATTGGTTGCATGTGCTTTGGAGAAGGAAGTTAGGTTGTTACTGAACTTTCAAAACTCCAGTTTTGCTAGGTGTGGTGTCTCATGCCTTTAATCCCAACACCCAGAAGACTCAGGCAAGAGGATCACAGTGAATTCTAGGCCAGCATAGGTGTATATAGAGTGTTCCCTCGCGGCCAGTCTGCTCTAGACTGAAACCCTTTCTCAAAACAACAAAACCCACCAGATTTTAAAAAGGAAACTATTTTCTTCTTCTTACTATAGATTGTAAGATGGTATTGCTGTTAGCAGTGTGCTGCATATATATCTGTGATCTTTGTATTTAATTTAGTTCTTTCTAACATTGAACTAATTCTGTTGAGCTATACACATATATGCATATACATTTATAGACACATGGGCATATAAAACACTGAGGTTGTCACTTCGTGATCAAATAGAATATAAGTAAAATACCTTAAGCACATATATTTTTGGTACCATATGATAATCTTTTGTCTTTTAAAATAATAGATGTCCAGAATGTTGCATGCCTCTTGGGTTTGTAGCCTTTGATGGTGTAGAGGCTGAAAGTGGTGAGTGTGGTGTGTATCACAGCACTGACTGGTTCACCATTGCTCTTTGTTCACAGACGTTCTGGTGATTTTAGATATTACCTGATGACTGGTCTTTTGAGACATAGGAGACAGAAAACATGCTGCACTTTACTAGAAACGTCTGAGTTAAATACAGTGAAGTAGTAATTGAACTAACAGGCACCTCTTTTTTGTTGTAAGTAAGTCTAAACCAGGGCTTCTCAAACTCCTCACACTCAAGCTCCTTTTCACTCAAGACATGTTTATGTGACTGCAAGCTTATATGCATATAAAATAGGCATATAGTTCAAGCACTGATACTCATGAATACATCTTCAACAGTTTCTTTGATGTACTTGTAATTTTTCTTTTGTTAAAGATGAAAGCAAATATGCATACTAATGAGATGAGTGTACTTGTTTATTTTTTTCCTTAAATTCTGGTTAAATATTTGATACTGCAGGACAAAGAACATATTCACTGTTTTTCAGAGTTGATTGACGGTTTGATTTTGTAATTACCAATGCTGAGCATGCCATTCACATCAATACCTAATACAGAATGGCTAAAGTAAGCTTAAGAGAACTTCAGAAAATACTGGAAATTCTGTTCTAATCCCAAGTCTGAAAACTCAACAGCAACACAAATAGTAATTTAAAAATTAAACATTCTTAACACAGTGCAATCCAAAGATATATGTACTTGATACGTGCTGAGGAATGGTAGTAGGAAAATATTTAAGTCTTTGTTTTCTGTAAGAGCAGGAAACTGAGCTGTCTGTCAAGAGTCTGGAGTCTGCACTGAAGCATTTCCAGCAGTATGGAGGGCCTCGCAAGCATGGCATGCGCAGTGCAAAGTGCATACACTGTGTGTTCAGAGCTGCAGTGCTGTTGTGAGATGCAGCACGGGCAAGGGCTGCCAGAACACCTTGCCTTTGTGACTGTGTGGTTTCTAATTAACTTGTAATTTTTACACATTCAGAAACTTGATTGTTGCTAATTTTATAGCTCCCACATTCAGTTATCTGCCCCATCTGGAGTCACAACTCAGTTTAGGAGCTGGGATCCAGTGTTTCAAGAGTTTCTTTTTATATCTGAATAGTAAAGTCTTCAGACCTTTTTTTTTTTTTTGTCTTTTGAGGGGCCCACCACCCAGCTCCCAATTAAATCATACATGGAGGCTTATTCTTATAATGCCCAGCCCTAACTTGGCTTGTTTCTTGCCAGCTTTGCTTAACTTAAATTATCCCATCTACCTTTTGCCTCTAGGCTTTTCCCATTCTCTTACTTCTGTAAATCTTACTTTTACTCCATGGCTTGCTGTGTAGCTGGGTGGATGGCCCCTGGAGTCCTCCTCCTTCTCTAGCTACTTCTCTCCTCCCAGATTTCTCCTTCTAAGTATTCTCTCTGCCTGCCAACCCCACCTATCCTTTCTCCTGCCTCACTATTGGCCATTCAGCTCTTTATTAGACCATCAGTTATTTTAGACAGGCACAGTAACATAGCTTCACAGAGTTAAACAAATGCAACATAAACAAAAGTAGCACATCTTAAATTAATATTCTGTTACAGACCTTCTCTTGCTGTTCAGGTGCATATATGAAATACAAATATGCATTATATTGAGAGATTATATGTCACCTGAAACAGTAAGATCTTTGTTTTTCCAATACTGTATGTACTTAAAATTTAGATACGTGCGCGCGCGCGCACACACACACACACACACACACACACACACACACACACACGATAAAATAGGATACCAAGAGTGAAAGAGAAATGGATGTGAAGCCATGGAAACTTTAGAGAATTCCATTTTATGAGTCTTTCTTTCTCTAACTTTATGGATTATATGATTTGCATTTCCTAAGGCTTATGGGCTATCTGAAAATGTAATATTAGCATGGATGTTAAAATGTTGAAATTTCTACTATTCCTTCCCATAGAGTCTTTTTCTTAATTGCAGTAAATGTAATATGTATTGTTCTTAGGAGTCTTTATTTGATAACTGTGTGACTTTGGGCTAACAATGGCAGGTTTCTGGGTTTATTTATTTATAAAATGAAGAGGTGGTATTAAACTTTAAAACTCTTATACATGTATTAGAAATGTTTGACTACATGTAAGCACATGCATGTATATGCTAGTCTTATGGGACTCACCTGCTGAAATATGAAGCAGCCTTCTTGTGTATGTGTGCTAGCAGTAGTCATGCATTCCTGATCTTGTTTATGTCAGAGAGCTGTGTCAGTTTTGTGTCTTGTATTAAAGGGGAACTTATGGTTATGAGGACTGTGATCATTAGAGTGAGTGAACATGCTTAGAGGTGTGTCTACTGCTGAAAGCAGGGCTTTGAGGGAGTGGAGGGGG
>CABHPQ010172638.1:0-47606 GCA_902168405.1 Peromyscus aztecus | reverse complement strand
GAGGACAGAAACCACTTCTGTGTTGCGTATGTGCTATGTAGTCCTTTGTGACACTCTCACACCACATGGAGTCTTCAAAACAAGAAGTCCTGAGACACTACCATGCTTCTCGCCCCTTAGCTGCTCCACGGACATAGTTACTCTAGTTCCAGAAGAAAATTGGCAGGTCACATGATTCCAACCATCTCTCTGCTGAAACCAACCTTTGGGTCATTTTATATTAAATCAGTAATTACCTATTTCCAGTGTGAGGTAATTGTTGGAGCTCTCTCTCATCCTCTCTCCCTCCTTCTACCTCTCCCCACTTCAAGAAAGAAACCAGGAGTTCCCACACTCTCTACCTGACTTTCTGCCTCAAGTCCCCTCATGGGTTGGGATATCCACTATGTACACAGAACCAGTTTCTCAGGGTTCCCCATTTGACCACTGCTGAGACCCAAGAGGAACCCCCAGCTTCACGGTTCCTTCCAGGTCCCTCCCCACTTCTTATCTGACACACTCCTCATCCACATTTCCCAGCTCTGAGGGGTGATTCAGCTACATTTTGGAAAGCTGCTGGGGGGCATTGGGGGGGGGCGACAGGGACAGGCAACTGCTCGCAGGCTGAGGAAATACAGCTTGGGAGCCTTCCTGTTTCCTCACCTGCTCCTGCCAGCTCAAGATCCGTGTCAGGAGATGGTCTGTGAGCAACAGACATTTTACCGAGCGGGAACATTTTACCTGCTCAACTCTTACTGTTTTACAAGCTCAAAAGAAGGAAGGGCATGTGCCCCCGCCCTGTACTGACCAAATGAAGCCCCTGCACAGGAAGGTGCTCACTGCCACGTGTCCGTTTTTACAACCAGACCTGCCGCCCCTAGATGACAGACAAAGCACCTGTATGTGCTTCTTTGCAAAGACAGCCAGAGCAAAGCTAAGGAGACTTTAGTGCCAGCCATTTCCTCTAACCACGTGACCCCAGACTGAGGTTATGGAAATCCCAAACCATGTCAACATAATTAATCTTCATAGCAAGCTGTAGGGAAAGCAGCCAGTCCTCTGCAGTGTTTGTTAATACAACAAGAAGCTGGAAAGCCACTCACTCACGGCAATGCCCGGTGCCTCTTCCAGAGGCAGCGAAGCCCCGGGCCTCTCTACAGGCAGTTACACAGCAAATACTAGGTTACTCTAGGGCTGATGCCTACAAGAAAGGGTTTGTTTGGGAAATCCAAATAAACGTTCACTCTGATGCCAGCACGGAGTAAATGAACCTTTAAAACACACTCACTTTGTGCCAGCATTCTGGGGCCAGCCCAAGGTTGTCGTGTGTTTAACAAGTCAGACCCAAATGGGCCTTCTGAGGTATGTTTCCTCTCTGATTATTATCTAAAACCATCTCTTACAAAAGCCTTGTCGGGCGGCATGTTTTCTTCTTGTTGGATGCCTCTGGAAGGAAGAGAACACAGCTAGGAGCCAGGTGGGGGAAAGTCAGCTAGGAATCCAGTGTGTGCAGTCCCTGGCAGAGGACGTTTCCATGGAAGAGCTACCTGTGTGATCCTAGCCACAGAGCTCTGTCCAGCGAATTAGGACAGAAGTGGATCTTCCATTCATAAAAAACCTGCTGGGTGAGGCTGGGGTAAAAGAATAGTTTGTGTTGGACAAGAATGATTCACTGGGTTCATTTTACAGCCAGTTCCAAGGAGGCATTTCTATTGTTTCCAGATGAAATACACTGTATGGGGAGCAGGAAGGGACAGGCTGGAGGGGGGCAGTGAGGGAGGAGGGCAAATGAGAACCCAGTACAGTGACATATTGTGAGGATGTCGTGAGCAAACCCATGACGTCGTGTGTTCACCTAAACACCTTCTAAGATCCCTAACAAATGCATATATTTAAACACATTTTTACTGGAAATAGTAAGATATACTCGACCATCTCTGCAAGATCCACATCTGCATATCCAGCCCATCAAAAATACTAAAAGAAACTGTACTGAACACATCAGACCCTTTTCCTAGTCATTATTTCCCTAGAACTTGTACGACAGCTGTTTACGTAGCATTTGCATGGTGCTGCGTGCCTAAGCAATCCAGAGAGTAAAGAACATGGCACAGGGCGGGCGGGGGGGGGGGGGGGGGGGGTCTTAGATAGTCTCTACACAAACACTGTACCACTTTGTACAAGAGATCCGACCATCTGTGGGTTTGGGGATCTACAGAGGTTTTCTGTGTCTTGGAACAATCCCCTGCAGGGACTCAGGGACAGCTGTTCTTGGCTGAAGGAAATGGGGAAGACCGGAGTGGGAGCAAAATCCAGCTGTTGGGACACACCACCCATGCACAAACAGAAAGTGGGAGTAAGTTCTGGCTGACTTTGAGAACCACGGGCTAGCATGAGCCTGGTCCAGTTTCCAGAAACCCACCGTTCCTGGAAACGGCGGAACTTCGGTTCTAGGTTTTATTTGTATTTCCTTTCATGTGAGCCTTAGCTAGAATTTTTTGTTGTTTTTGTTGTTGTTTGTTTGTTTTTGTTTTTCAAGACAAGATTTCTCTGTGTGACAGGCCTAGCTGTCCTGGAACTCACTTTGTAGACCAGGCTGACCTCGAACTCACAGAGATCCACCTGCCTCTGCCTCCCAAGTGCTGGGATTAAAGGCGTGCGCCACCACCACCCGGCTTAGAATTTGCTTTTTTAACAAAAGATTTTTATTTGTTTGTTCGTTTGTATTTAGACAAGAGTTTCACTGTGTAGCCCTGGCTGTCCTGGAACTCTGTGTAAGATCAGGCTAGCCTCGAACTCACAGAGATTTACCTGTCTCTGCCTCCCATGTCAGATTATTAGGTTTTTGGTTTTTGGTTTTTTTTTAACATTTACTTACATATTTATTTTGCGTGCATGTGGAGGTCAGAGGACAACTTGCAGAAGCTGGTTCGTTCCTTCCACTGTGTGGGTCCCAGAAACTGAACTCCATCATCAGGATGGCAGCAAGCACGTACCTGCTGCTGAGCTATCTTGCCAGTCCAAGGTTTTTCAATCTTTAACACTTAAAGCTTAAACTGGAGCATTTTCCCACTGAAGCCAATCCATCGGAAGGTTACTTTTCCTTCTTTTCCTAGCCAATTTTCAGCTAAACAATAACGTCCCTTGGGCATTACCCCAGCAGGAAGAGTGGGGGCCTCGTAACGACTGTCTGTGCCTGCCCCTTTACTTAATAAGAACGTAATGTTCTTCCCTGCGTGCTAAGATGGCTTAGTCTCACAAAGAACTACTCTCTTCAATACTCAAAGAGCATGAGAGAGATCTTATAAAACCAAGTGGGTCAGAGGAGGTTTTCAAAGCAGAGCTACCTGATGGCTGTACAGGGGTGCATTGGAATCATCGTAGTCAAACAAAAACATGCTGATGAAGTGGATGAGGATGCTGGGAGCCTTCTGGGATGTGTGGGCATCGTACCGGCACCACTTAAAAATGATCATGAAAACCAGGTATCCAAACAGGCTCAGCATAAAAATCATCTCGGGGATGAACTGCAGAATGATGTTGAGGGTTCTTCTGAAGTAACTAGGGGCGGAAAACACACATATAAGACAGAACATTAACAGAATGTTAGTGCTCGAGCACTCTCCCCAGGCACACAGTGTTCATTCCCTTCTTGAGCACTCCTGGCAAACGCTTTACTCCCCTGACAAACACAAACGTGTATGGAGAGGAAAGAAAAGAGAAAAGGAATACCTGGGGAGTGTTTTTGCTGCACAGATTCGGGGAACCTAGGTCTAGAAAGTACTGTCTGGTGATCTGGCCACAGCTTCTCACGAAGATTTCACTCCCAAGACACATTTGAAGGCAAAATGAAGCAATAACGGACATTTGGAAGCTTTTCTGTTACTTAGGTACTAAGATGGGTGTTGCCAATCTACAGCCTGTGGACCAGATGGAGCCTGGAGATTAAGAGTGATTCTAATATGGGGCTAGAGAGGTGTCTCAGTGATTAAAAATACTTTCTGCTCTTCCAGAGGACCCAAGTTCGATTCCCAGCAGTCACATCAGGTGGTTCACAGTCATCTTTAACTTCAGTTCCAGGAGTTCAACACCATTTTCTGGCACACACACACATATCCCCCCTCTCTCTCTCTCTCCCCCTCCCCCTCCCTTTCCCTCATCCCTCTCCCTCTCTTAACTCAATGGTTCTCACCTTTTCATGATTGGGTAGAAGAACATTAAACACTGTGTCTGGTAGCACAGATCTGTAATCACAGACACTCAAAAGGCTGAGGCAGAAGAATCACAAGTTCTTGCACTGCCTGGGGTACACAGTGAGTCACAAGGCAACCTACACAACTTAATGAGACCCTGTCTCAAAACTAAAATGTGAAAAAAAAAATGGGCATAGTGGTTCATGCCTATAATCCCAGAACCTGGGAAGTGGAACCAGGAAATCAACCCATCTTTGTATATATAACGAGTTCAAGGTCAGCCTGGGCTACACAAGACCCTACCTTTAAAAAGAGGAGGGCTGAGGCTGTGGCTCAGTAATAGAATGCTTGCCTGGTGTGGTGGTTTCAATGAGAAAGGCTCCCAAAGGTTCATATATTTGCACACTTAGTCTTGAGTTGATGGACTGTTTAAGAAGGATTAGAAAGATTAGGAGGTATTGCCTTGTTGGGAACAGGTGTGGCCTTGTAGGAAGTGTGTTATTAGGTGGCTTTGAGGTTTCAAAAGCCCACACCAGACCTCTGTCTGTCTGTCTCTGCCTGCAGATCAGGATGTAAAGCTCTCAGCTACTGCTCCAGCACCATGTCTACCTGCCTGCTGTCATGCTCCCCATCATGATGATAATGGACGAACCCTCTAAAACTGTAAGCAAGCCCCTGATTAAATGCTTTCTTTTATGAGTTGCCTTGGCCATAGTGTCTCTTCACAGCAATAGAACAGTGCCCAAGATACCTAGCCTGCGTGAGGCTCTATGTTCCATTCCTAATACCTCAAGAAAAGAAAAAAAGGGGACTATTTTATGATCCTGAAATTCCATAAAAGGAAAAAATCCTCTCAAGACATGGTGCCATGATAGAGTAATAGAAAGTTCACAGCCTTTTGCTCTAAGACAGAGCCCTACCAGGATAAGAGGGAACTCTAGAGATGGACTGTCAGAAAAAGCCCTGGTGCATAAGGAGGCCAGTGACCATCAACTGGGAAGCCCTTCCCCACACATCTTTAGCTTCTCTCTCACAACACTTCCCACAGCACACAACATCCTTGGTTTTCCAAGTATAACTACTTCTATGGCCTCTCAAGTTTAAGGTTACCCTACAACTGGTTCTTGCCAACAAAATGGGACCAGAATAGTCCCCTGCCACTTTGGGCAGAAGCTTTAGGACTCACCGAGTAACTCTCTACCTTTTCTGTGCCATGGCACCTGCAGGGGTCCAGGAGTGTCCATCTGTCCTCTAAGTCCCCTGGGTGGAAGGATGACAGACATGGGACCCCTGTGGCCTTGCTGCTATAATTCATGGCCTTAAGCCACTGAGGTTGAGTTGTTCATTTTCCTGTAACCTAACCCATTCTGGTTATGTATTCCCATCCTCTTCATCTCCCTTTTTCTTTACTTGCTCCTTTCTTTTTTAGACAGGCTCTCCCAAAGCCCAAGCTGGCCTTGGACTTGCTATGTAGCTAGACCTTGAACTTCTGATTTTTCTGCCTCCATCCAAGTGCAGGGATCACAGGTGTGTACCACCACCACATCCACTGTATGCAGTATTGGAGACTGAACCCAGGGCTTTGTGCATTCCAGGCAGGCACTCTACCAACTGAGCTACATCCCCAGCCCCCATTCTATTTTTTTTTTTTTACCATGTTAACAATCTCAGCAATGTCAGGCATTGAGGCTATGATCACCTTCACTAGGAACTGAGGTTGAGACTTAAAGTGACTGATCACAAGCTCTCCATCGTTTCTGTGAACCCCAATGCCCCACTTACTCCTAACCTAAGTAGCAAGTGGGATTTCTGGGCACTTGAAGTCAGCTGCCATGTTCAAAAGGCACACTGAGTGAGCATGTGACGCTATGTCCAAACACACTTTTAGTATCAATAAGTTTAAGAAGCTTTCCAGTGATGGATGCTGACAGAGGAAAGGAACAGGGTGCCAACATGAACAGGCAAGAGGGAGAGAGGCTGCTACCAGCCGGGAGAAAGGACACCCAGGATGATCCAGGATTGGGAGCACCTTGGCCAACATTCATACAGGTCCTCCCTGGCCCATTGGGTGGAGAATGAGCTGGCTACTATACCAACCTTTCCTCCCAGGCAGGAGGAACATAAGCTGCAGTGAGTGAGCTTCCCAGCACCCTCATGAACCCTAAGGAATTTCCCAGGCATTGACACACATTTACATCAACAGACTCTGCATGGCAGAAACAGAGGTGCTCCTGATTCTGGCCAACCAGTCTGTCTCAGTTGTCCCAAGACCCACAGGGAAGCTACCTGCCACACAAAGGCTCACTGGAGGCCCTGCCTCTTCCTCATCAGTGCCATCAGATGGGCAAGCAGAGGGTGAATCAAGAAGCTCACATGTAGGGTGGAAGGTGGCTCATTAGTTAGTCCTTGTGTTCTTGCAGAGGATCCAAATTTGGTTCCTAGAACCCATGTTAGGCAGCTCACAATCACCAGTAACTTCAGCTCAGAGATCTGAGTCTGCACTCACACGCACATACCCACAATCAAGCACACATACACATATACACACAATTAAAAATAAATCTTTTTTTTTCCTTTTAAGAAGAAACTCACATGTGATTGAAGAGGCTGAGAATAACACCAAAAGTCATCTGAATGATTCCCAGGATGACTGACATCTTCATCTTATAGGAGTTTAAAAATGTGAGTTTGTTTGAAGCCAGGTTCCAAATCTGGATAAGAAACATGACAAGAAACACATGAGGCAGAACCAGGGCGGTCTTTAGGAGTTCGACTGCAACACAGTCCCCCAGGGATGCTGCCTGGGAGATGATAACATGCACGTTGGGCTCAGGAACCGGAAAGGACAGTTATAACCACAACTGTGGTGACGAAGTGTGAGAGTCACTGATGCCATTGATCAGATACCCAAGTGCTGGGAGGAAACCAGAGATAAGGAAACTGCCGAGACGGCCCAGTGATAAGGGTGCTTGTGGTCAAGCCTGGCTACCTGTGCTGGCTAGTCTTTGTCAACTTGACAAACTAGAGTCACCTGTCACCTCCGTCAGATTGGCCAGGGCCATTCTCATCATTAGTTACTGATGTGGGAGGCCCAGGCCACTGTGGGTGGTTCCATCCCTAGGCAGGTGTTCCTGGCATGTACATGGGAACCAACTAAGCAAGCTGTGAGGAGCAAGCCAGTAAACAGCTGCCCTCCCTAGCCTCTGCTTCAGTTCAGGCCTTAGCTTCCCCTCAATAATGAACTGTAATCTGTGAGGCTCAATAGCCCTTTCCTCTCCAGGTTGTTTGTGGGCATGGTGTTTATCACAACAACAGAGAGCAAACTAAAACATGACCTGAATTCTATCCCTGGAACCCATGTAAAGGTGGAAGGAGAAAACCAACAAAGTTGTCTTCTAACTTCCACATGCATTTTTTGGCATGCAGTCCTCCGCTCATAAATCACACACACACACACACACACACACACACACACACACACACACATACACACATACACCCCACACCTCATACAACACACAACACACCTCACACAACATACAACACATACCTCACACAACACACACCTCACACAACATACAACACATATTTCACACAACACACACCTCATACAACGCACACCTCACACAACACATAACACACACCTCACACAACACACACACATACATACACACACACACACCAAAAGATGCATGGTTTGTCTTGTGCCAAATGGAAAGATATTCTGAATTACTGTGGAGAGTCTCAAACTTGCCTCATTTCCTTTACAAATGGCCTGCAGAGTGCTGACCGAAGAATGGACCCCAACTCCTTTTCTATAGTAGCCCATTTTGCTCTGAGTTCCTGGAATACTTCACAGGGCAAAGCATTTCCCAGAACCTTCTTTTTTTTATTAATTTAATCATCCTTTTAAATTTTTTAAAATATTTATTTATTACACATACAGTGTTCTGCCTGCACGCCAGAAGAGGGCACCAGATCTCACTACAGATGGTTGTGAGCCACCATGTGGTTGCTGGGGATTGAACTTAGGATCTCTGGAAGAACAGCCAGTGCTCTTAACCTCTGAGCCATCTCTCCAGCCCCTCCTAACAACATCTTCATCAATATTCGCCTGCCCACTTTCTTTCCATTTCCTTAAATTCCATCTGATGTGTGTTCTAATAATCACCTCCACCTCCACAACAGCACCTCCAACTAAGGACCAAGTACTCAAATGCCTGAGATTATAGGGGACATTCTCATTCAAACCACAACACAGGCCAATATCCGGTTAGGCACGGCCTTAGTACACAGTCATCCTGTCCATCCCCACTGTGTGTGCACCTACTCATATACAGGGGACACAATCAAAGTGCTGTAGGAAGCTACATACAGCTCGGGGTCTCTTTGCAGTACTCTGAGCAGCTGTCAGCCGGCCACCGAGAGAGCAGCAGGAGGGAGGGAGAAGGGACTGCCATCACGGATTGAGGTCCAGCCCTCGGTAGCCTTTTCCCAGGGTCTGTGGAAGAATCTACAACCAGCTGAGGAATCTAATCATAACGACATCAAATGAATCTACGTACACGAAACTCTTTAGTCCATTCGCTTTACTCTTCTGAGTCAGTTCTCTCTCTGCACAGATCATTCAGCTCTCTCAGCTCCTTTCCTGCCCGATTTCTCTCTACATTTTTATGCTGTTCCCTCTATATGCTATGTCCTTCATCTAGTTCTGCCCCACCTAGGTTCTCATCCATCTAGTCCTTTTCCCATCTCCTTAGTTCTTCCCTTCTCCTCCTTTCTCATCTAGTTCTTCCTCATCTTGTTCTTCCCCATCTTCCATCTCGTTCCTCTAGTCCTCTCTTCCAAACTCCCCCCTTCATCTCTCCCCAGTCCAGTTTAAATACACATAACACCCACAGATCTCTGAGTCCCCTGCTTTCTGGTCAGGCAGGGCAAGTCTGCTCCATAGCTAGGCAACCTGCATCCCAGCTAGATGTACCTGGTAAGTAAAAGCCCTTTACTTCTGGGTTAATGGTTAAAGGGAGATCTAGAACTAAGATGGCCCTTGGAAGGAAGAAGGTTAAGCTTAATTAGTACATCCACCAGGCCTGGTCAGTTGTCTCATGGTAGATTTTTATCTTCCCTCAGGAACTGACCGATGGTCTGGATGCTGCATTCTGTTTTCAGAAAGTCTGGGAAGAATCTCAGATAAGATTCTTTCATCCAGGAAAGATCCTGGCCAGATGTTGCTAAAGACAATAATTACAAAAAGACCTGAAATTAGGGGTCTGGCTGTGTGACTGCTTTTAGCACAGTTGGGAGATATATATCCAAATACTTTAATTGTATAGGGGAACTTGTGCCCAATGAATGATCAAACACACTGTTCTTAGAAAAAGAATTGAATGGAAGAGCCACAATAGCACACAAGAAATTCATTGCAGGAGACAGCTAATATTCAAAAGCCATAACACCAAGACTTCCTTGAGTCTTGGCTTTATCTTCTGGAAATGCCCTTGGCTTCTTCCAGGTATAGCTTTGTCATAGTCAGCTGAACTCCTACTTCATATTTCTGCGGCCCGCAGCAGACTGCAGTGACTGGTATCCCAACACTAGAGGCACCTCCTCTACTCTTGGCACAGCTACCCTGGCATCTAATGATCCTAGACTTGCCCTCTGACCCTGCCTTCCTTTGGCCATCAGGGTGACCCATGTCTGCAGCATCACTCAGTATAGTGAGGGTAGTAACTACCCTCTACAGTGTAACACACTATAGATCCAGCCAATCAGATAAACTAGAAATGCTAAAGGTTAAGTACCAGGCACATTCCAGTCCCTTTAGATGTACTTATCTCATTTAATTCCAAACGACTCTGAGGTAGATATAAATATTCTAGTTATATAGATAAACTTACAGAGAATTAATCATAACCTTAGAAAGAATAAGTTACCGATTGTGGTGGTTTGAATAGGAATAGCCCCCATCGACTCATGGGTTTGAATGCTTGGCCCATAGGGAGTGGCACTATTAGGAGGTGTGGCCATGTTGCAATAGGTGTGGCCTTGTTGGACGAAGTGTGGATTGTGGGGGCAGGCTTTGAGGTCTATGCTCAAGCTATGCCCAATGTGGCACACAGTTCACTTCCTGTTGTCTGTGGATCAGGGCATAGAACTTTCAGCTCCTCCAGCACCGTGTCTGCCTGCATGCTGCCATACTTCCCACCATGACAACAATGGACTCAACCTCTGAAACTGCAAGCCAGCCCCAATTAAATGTTTTCCTTTGTAAGAGTTGCCATGGTCATGGTGTCTATTTACAGCAATAGAAACCCTATCTAAGACGCCAATGTACCTTGAAAGAAAATACAGCAATGAACACATATGTTTATGCACTAGACTGATCCACCTGCTAAGCAATCTCAGGGCTAAGGCTGTTATACCCAAAATAGACACAGAACTGTTCAATTGTTCAAAGTCACAAAGCAATGAATGGAAAACCCAAGATTTAGACACAGGCAGCTGAATTCCAGATCACAGGTTCTTAACCACTGTGTCTCCTCCGAGTGTGGCTCAGGGCAGAGCACTTGCCTCCCAGGCACAAAACGCTGGGTTCAGTCCTCTTGCTGAAAAAGGAAACTAAAAACACTGTAAGGCTGAGTGCTATGATATTTTGTGACCTCAACACAGTGAATGGACACACGGAGGAAAACTTATGATACGCAATGATTAAACCCCTCATCGGTCTCTGACTCAAACAGAGAGAGAAATGTAAGGAGCCCAGCTGCCAGACCTGCTGCTCTCTATAACGTTTTATACTTGGTGGATTTTCAATCACATGTGTATGAGACAAGAAACTGTATATGTGTGTGTGGTGTGGGGGATAGAACCCAAGGTTTCCCCGCATGCAAGTTCTAAATGTTTCCAGTTTCCTCCTTACTTAGGCATCCCACTTCTCTGACCTGGTCATTCTATTTTTCTCCCCTTTCAAAGTTGTGGTCAGGTGGCAAAATTGCACACAGGACAGAAACTCTGGACTGCTTGGCTGTTTTTATTTTGTTCCTCTTTTTAATATTACTTTTCTGTTAATCGAGGGGCTGGAGAGATGGCTCAGCGGTTAAGAGCACTAACTGCTCTTCCAGAGGACTGAGGTTCCCAGTACCCACAGGGCAGCCCACAGCCATGTGTAGCTCCTCAGCCCCAGGGGATCTGACACCATCTGCCAGCCCCTGTGGGCAAGTTAACAGTCAAAGGAATTGGTTTCAGTATGGCGCTCTTCACATGAATGGGTCACCATACTTTGTTCCACTTCCTTCCCCTCAGGCTCCGTCCTCCCCGGGGCACACTGCTTCCCCTTCTGCCTGGTTCCCTTCCTGCCCACCAGACAACCATCACTTTCTGCTTTTATGTCAGTCGGATTCCGTTACCAACTGTCCTCGTGTTTCGTCAACTTGACACACACTAGAGTCATTTGAGAAGAGAGCATCAGTTGCCACCACCGGACTGGCCAGTTGGAATTTTCCTGATGGATGGCTGATGTTTGAGGATCCAGCCCGTGATGGACATACCAGCCAGGGCAGGTGGTCCTGGACAGTGTGAGAAAGCAGGCTGAGCAAGCCTGGGGGAACAAGCCAGAATGCAGCATAACTCCACGGCTTCTGCGGCAGTTCCTGCCTCCAGGTTCCTGCCCTGACTTCTTTCGATGGTGGACTGTGATGGGAAAGTGGAAGCCAAGTAAACCCTTTCCTCTCCAAGCTGCTTTTGGTCATGGTGTTTCATCACAACAATGGAAAGTCAACTAAGACGGCCTCTCCTTTTCTCCCCTTCCCTTAAGACATCATGTCTTTTCATGATCGCCCTTCTTGTCCCACTCCCATGCCCCGCACACACTTTAAATCTAGGCTTTGTACAAGAGAAAACAAGCAGCCTTGGTCTTTCTGCAATAGACTAATTTAGTCCAACATAGTAATTTCCAGTTTCATCCATTTCCCTGCAAATGCCGTAATTTCATTTTTTCTTTGTGGCTGAATAAAACCCCACTGTGTACATGTACTACTTTTTTTGGCCGTTCATGTGGTGATGGATATCTAGGCAGGTTCCCTTTCCTGGCTGCATGGATGTGCAGGTTTGTCTGTGGTATAGCCAAGGCGGGGCTAGCTGGGTCATACAATTCTATTTTCAGGTTTTTGAGGAACCCCTAAACTGACTTCTGTGATGGCCACACGTGTTTCATCCCCCCACCCAGGGTGTGTAAAGTTCTCCTACATCCTCCCCAGCCCTTGCTGGCCCCTCAGTTTGTAAGTGTGAAGTCCTCCATCCTTGCTGAGTCTGAGGCACAGAACTGGACAGGTGGGGTTTGCTGATGGGTGAGTGTGGGCTGTGCAGGAAGAGAAGGTAGGAAGAATGGGCTTCGAAGCAAAGGAAGTCACCAGACCCTGACATCTCCTCCCGTCTCCCCATTGCCTGCTTCCTGGTCATGCCGTCCTGACCAATGAGAACGCCTTCCACTCTGCAAAGATGGCAACACACGGCATGGAGCTGGAGAGACGGCTCACGGTCAAGAGCCCATACTGCTCTTTCAGAGCTTGCTTCCAGCACCCACATCTGGCTCACAACCACCTGCAACTCCAGCTCCAGGGGATCTGATGCTTCTGGCTTGCTAGTGCTTGTGTGTACATACCCCCCCCACACACACACACACACATACACAGAATTTAAAATAAAATCTTCAAAAAATATCAGCGGCTCGTTTGTCTTTTACACTTTGCAGTTTACAAACTGGCTTTCAAGGATTTTACCTGTTTTGATAAAACTCAGAATGTAACTGGAACTGGGCCGTAGGTCAGAAAATTCCCAGGCAATGCTTTCTGCTTTTATTGGAGTGAGGAAAGGAGCTGATGGAGAAAACCCAGGGAAACTGGAGAAGATGACCGCGTGAGGGAAGCGACTGAGAGGGAGGCTACTGGAGAGATGCTGTCAGACTCACACTGTCCCCCCACTCCCTCCCCACCCCCAGACAAGGTTTCTCTGTGTAACAGTCCTGGCTGTCCTGGAACTCACGGAGATTGACCTGCCTCTGCCTCCCAAGTGCTGGGACTAAAGGTGTGCGCCACCACCCCCCAGACACCCCCACCCCACCCCACCTCCCACCCCACCCTACCCCAATCAGACCCACACTGTTTACTCCCAGCTGCTGAAGCTGAAACTGGCTACTCTGGCTACTCAGGCTCGGTCCATGGTTGATTGGGAGCACAACACTGCCACCTGGTGGCAGTATGCGCTGGCTTTATATGAATGAACGTGTGTATCCATTCACAACTCAGGTTTTTTTTTTCCCTCGGAGATCACACAGTATAAGGCTTTGGGAGATGCCACATCTTAGTTGATTGCAAGATATAACAAACAAATAAGTAAAATGAACCATTTTAAATCCACAGGAGCCTGGGGAGATAACTCAGTCTGTGAAGTGTGTGCCGTGCGAGCGTGAGAATCCAGGTTTGATCCCAGAACTCATGTAAAAATGTGTGGTGGTGTGTGATTTTAATCCCAGCACTGGGGAGGCGAAGACTGTGAGCCCTGGGGCTCACTGGCCAGCCAGTCTAGCTTATTGGCAAAGCTCAGGTCTCAGTGAGAAACCTTGTCTCAAGACACAAGGTATGCTGGAGATAACATCCAGTGTTGACCTCTAACCTACAAAGAAGTCATACTATACAGTGCAAAAGTAAGATGTTACCCACTGGAGGGGGGGGAGCAAAGTAGGGGACTTCATTAGGACATTAAGTAACTTATACTTTCTAGGCAACCAAAGTAAGAGCACATGCATGACTCCAGGAACTGTCCACCAGCTTTTCTTTTTCCTTTTTTGAGGCAGGATCTCTCACTGGCCAAGCAGGCTAGGGTGGGTAGCTAGTGAGTTAGCCCCAGGGATCCGCCTGTCTCTACCTCCTGATGGTTGGGATTCCAAGTGCATACCACCATGTCTAGATTATTTTTGTTTTATTCTTTGATACAGGGTCTCACTGTGGAGACCAGGCTGGCCTCAGACTCATAGAAATCCTCCTGCTTTGGCCTCTGAGCGTTGGCATTACAGGTGTGCACCTCCATGCCCAGCCCACATCTGGCTTTTGACATGAGAGTTTGGGAGACCAAACTTGGGTCCTCATACTTGTAACACCAAGCAGCTTGCCAGCTGAGCTTCCTCTCCAGGCTGCAAGAGCCTTTTCAAAGTTAGCATCAGCCAGCAGAGGGATAGTTGCCCGAGAAGCAGCAGGCAGGAGGCTATACAGAGTCCAGGGCACAGTGGCGGTCACCTACTGATCCCAGCTCTGCCTGTCACACAAGCCCCTGAGTTACCCCATCTCACCCTCGGTCTGCTGTTCCATCTCTAGTCAGAGATCTCGACAACATGTCGACCACAACTGACGTCTCACCCTGGAAGACGTTCTTACCGGATCAATCCCAAATGGGTAGGGATTTCCAGAATACACTCCTGGGATGGCCGGGTCCAGCTGCAAATACTGACTCTTTTCCATGACGTGAGCACTACAGAGACAAAGTGGGGAGACAGAAGTCATAGACCAATAATCAGTCAAGTGCAGAAATACTCCAGTGTCATCAGCCATGAGCTTCCAAGCCAACCAAAGCCCAGATGCTGGCAAGGCGGCAGTTTGGTTCACTCAATGGCTCCATGTTTGGTCACAGAATAGCTAACCATGTGTCAGGTACTGTCCTGAGCCCTGAGGCTTCGGAAGTTCCCCTCTTCAGAAGTACGGACTGGGCCGAGGGGGACAGGCAATAAAGGAGGAGAGGCTGAGCAGGTCGGAGCCGTGCGACACCTGGGCCAGTCCTGATGGGCAGACGGACTTTTACACACAGACCTTTATCTCTGTGAAATTCAAGCCCTCCCCCAAAAACAAAGGGAAAAAAAGAAAAATGAGGAACTTTGTCTGGCTACCTCTGTCCCCCAGTGGCTAGGTTACAAACCTGTGCTGCCCATGCATGCCCATCCTTTGACGTGGATACTGGAGATCTGGATTTGGGTCTGCATGTTGGAACAGCAAACCACGTAAGAAATGTTCCCGGCCCCATTTTTTTTTTTTTTTTTTTACAAGCCTCTATAGGAAACCCAAGGAGGACGTGTTTGAAATTAAGAACAGAAGACTGACCACTGGGACAAGATGCCCAGGAGCTTGTCACTCTCCTCCTGCCCAACACTGGGCCATGGTCTCAGACAGTGGCTTGGGACACCGGGGAGCCTATTTGGGCCACTAGCACGCTGCCTTCCTTATTGGGCCATACACCCAACCCCAGGGACCACAGGAAGTCTCCAGAAAGACAAGTGTCAGAGGAAGCGGGCCCAGGCCCAGGCTCTGCATGAGAGCACTTCGGCTCTGGTGATGGAGGACTGCGACTTTCTCCACCTCCCCAAGAACACGGTTCTGCTTTATGTTATCTCAACACTGGGGCGTGTGCTGAGCACTGTCCACCCTGACTCTAGGGTGTCTGAAGAGCCTGGAGCTGGAAGGGCCGTTTGCAGGTACATTAAAGATGTACACTTGTACCCACTCCACGGGGGAACAAAATTTCATGTAGTTTTGGGAAATCATACAGGTTTAATATATTTTGAAACAGTTCTTCAAGGCGTCTCTTCAGGTGCCTATTCATTATAACGGCAGACCACAAATACAGCCATGGTGGAGCTTCAGTCTTAGCTTTCATTTTTCTCCATTACTTTATCATTGACCCTCACTTCCTGAATTTGCTTGTGGCTGACAGAGTCAGGAAGCTGCCGATGCAAACTCTCAATCTCCTCCCTGCTCTTAACATTGAACTCTGGCTTTTCTGGACAGCCTAAGGAAATGTCCCGCTGCAGGGGGTGGGGCCTGGAACACTGGAAGTGAGGGTCTGCGTACTTCGTCATCTGTGCCCGGCTCTTGTAAGGCAAAGACTTCACTAAACTCCCAGTTGGTAGTTGGTGATTTCACCCTCCATCTCCACACAAGAACAAAGGACTCTGCCAACCTCGCCCTCTTCTCTGTGGAGCTATCTCTCTGCAATACAATAACCAGTTCAGTGGCTGGGGAAGTGGTACAGACAGGTCTTGCACACAAAATAAGACTGGATTACTCAGACTGAAGAGCTGGCTTGGCAGTTAAGAGCATTGGCTGCTCTTGCAGAGGACCCAAGTTCAATTCCCAGCAACCAAGTGGCAGCTCAGAAAAACCATCTAACTGCAGTTTCAGGGGATCCAATGTCCTCTTCTGACCTCTGCTGCACACACATTGTACACATACATGCATGTAGGTAAAACATCCATACATGTAAAGTGCTAATAAATAAATCTTTTTTTTTTAAACTGCATTAGGTGAAATTTCAGGGGCATCTGTGATCAGAGCCATGTGGAAACCCTCCCAGCTGTGGAGGTAGTCACTGAGGTCTTTGGATGGCCCACCAACAAGCACGCCCTGGCAGGCTGTAAACTTACTTCCACGTGCCATTTCTGAACATAGGCTGGACGCTCCAAGAGGATCCAAAGATGTTAAAAGACTTGGAGAAGCAGTCATTGTAGATCAAGCCGGTGTAGATGGAGAAGACGCCCATGAGCAGGATCAGGTAACGCCCATTGAAGAAGGTGTTCCAGATCTGGTCCAGGGAAACAGAAAGGGCGAGTTGTCAGTGGGGTCTGAAGAGATGCACGAGATTGTCACCAGCATCAGTAGTGTGGAGAGAGATGGCCTGACCAAGGCAGACATCATATTCCCACATGCCAGGGTGACCTGAGCGTATGCAGGTTAATCAGAGAATCCCTGGCCTGTATTTACTGTGCAAACAAAAATGTGTAAGCCTCATGTCCTTTCTTTCAGCAGAATGGACTGCCATGCACGCTGAGGCCTCGTCTGCTAAGGAAGGGACTGTGGTCTCCAGCACCTCCAGGAGGGAAGCCTGAACTGGCCTCTGCCCCACTGTCCCAGGTCAGATCTGTATTCATTGGGGGCTTTGTCTTCAGAGCTGGGCTTTTGTCTGCCACATCTGTCAGGGAAAGCAGTTTCCTGGGGCACCGGGTACAAGTTATCATTCATTCTAAGGATGCTAGATACAGATATCATTCATTGTAAGGATGCCAGATATAGGTATTCATTCTAAGGATGCTGGATACGGGTATCACTCATTCTAAGGACTGTTGACATGCTGTTTTCCAACTTTAAATGTTTCTATAGGAAATGACATGTGTTAAAAGCTTACCATGGAAGACTGAATTGGTCACAAGACTGACCTTGCTTATGATTAACTCACAGTGACGTCATGGCACTTACTCTACCAATCCAGCCTGTGCCAAAGGACTGCAGCCATCTTATAGTCTGGAACATAGCTAAGGGCATGTTTCCACTCTGTTGAGTGCATTACCATGAGCACATCTGCCATTAACTGACTGGCAGACAAATTCCAACCCTCACAGGCCCCCATGGGCTTCTACCTCCAAAACAAAGTGGAAGGGCACCATGCCACAGGCAGAGAGACTTCAAGTCAAGTGTGAGGTCCCAATGTCAGGAGCCCTTGAGGTTTCTTAAAAAAAGATTCTGCCATGAACAAACATTCATGGTATTTTAAGATAGGTTTTAAAAGAAGCTACAAACAATGTGTAGTTCTTGATGGCAACTTTTGAAAATTACGTATCTGCAGATAAGCACAAACACACAAAATGGAAATATATTCAAAAATATTCATCATCTTTCTCTAGGTGGTTGGACTGTAGTCCAAACTAAGTTCTACAATAAATGTTTTGTTTTAATAATCAGAGTAAAGAAAGTTTTTTAAAAATTAAGAGAAGGCTAGGTTTAATTCCAGCATTCCAGAGGCAGAAGTAAACAGATAGATCTCTATGAGTTTGAGACCAGGTTGGTTTATATAGTGAGATCCTGTCTCAAAATAATAGTGATGATGATGGTGATGATGATGATGATGGGGACTGGAGGTACAACAATGGTGGAACCCTTGCTAAGTATACACAAGTTCCTGGGTTTATTTCTCAATACCCCCAAACAGCAACAAAAATCAGTGTTTTGAGGTTGTCTAGTATGTGAGACTGTGGGAGTCCAGCTCCCATCTATTCTGGGGTTCTTAGGAGGAGGAAAGGGTGATAAGAAACTATTAGATAGAAAGAGAGACCTAGCTGACGAGAAGAAAGAAACACAAGATAGCTTCGGGAGGGCCTGAGTCAATACCCAACAGCCTCGTCCTTTATTGAAAAGGGTTTTTTATAACAATGCCAAGGGGTGGGGTAAAAAGACCTCCCCCTCACAAAATCAAAAAGCACATCAAACAGCCAAGTGTAGACCCTTCCAAACACCTGGTAAACACGCCCGTGGACAAATCATCCCATTATGCAGCCCTGCTGGGGATTTCCTGACCCTGAGTAAGTTCTCACTAGGAAACCTCTGTGGGCTCCCAGAGCCTAGCATGCATAATCTAGTGTCCAACATAGACCTGACATAGCATTGCAAGCCTGCAATCCAAGCTTCCAGAGGTAGAGACAGGAGGCTCAGAAGCAAAAGGTCAACCTTGGCTGCACAATGAGTTAGAAGTCAGGCTGGGATACATGAGACTCTGACTAAAAAAAAAAAAAAAAAAAAAAAGGCAAAGCCCAATGCCTTGATATGCCACAGACAAAATCCCAAAAGACCTGATGAACTTACTGCAGCAAGCCCCAAAGGAACCACCTTGTTCAAAGGCTTTATGTTGAA
Organism: Peromyscus aztecus; assembly: GCA_902168405.1. Classification (NCBI taxonomy): domain Eukaryota; kingdom Metazoa; phylum Chordata; class Mammalia; order Rodentia; family Cricetidae; genus Peromyscus; species Peromyscus aztecus. The sequence continues at coordinate 28,714 of CABHPQ010172638.1, read as the reverse complement.
TCAGGCTATTGGTTTTTTGAGACAGGGTTTCTCTGTGTAGCCCTGGCTGTCCTGGAACTCTCTCTGTAGATCAGGCTGGCCTCAAACACAGAGATCCACCTGCCTCTACATCCTGAGTGCTGGGACTAAAGACAAGCACATGAGCCATCACCACTTGGCTGAATTGGGCTATTTTTAAACTTTATATCTTTTTCTTGTTTTCACAAAATCTTGTTATTCCTTATAGTGACAATCCACCTATACATTTTTTAAACAGATTGTTTCTTATGTGTATTTTTTTATGTGTGAGTATATGCCACATGTGTTCAGGTGCCTAAGGAAGCCAGAAGAGGGAGTTGGATGCCCTGGAGCTAGAGTTACAGGTGGTTGTGAGCTGCCCAGCAAAGGTGCTGGGAACCAAACCCAGGTCTTCTACAAGAGCACTTCGCACTCTTCACTGATGAGCCATCTCTCGAGCCCTTTACATATACAGTTTGTTTTTGTTTTTTTGTTTGTTCAGGATTGTTTGTTCTCACTGTCTCTTGGTTTGGCTGTCCTGGAACCCACTATGTAGCCTAGGGTAGCCTCGAACTCAGAGATCTTCCTGTCCCTTCCTCCCAAGTGTGTGCTACCAGGACCAACACCTCGCATACACATGTTGATGTGTTCCCTCCAGGAACACTGGCTGACCACCTACCTCATTGGTGCTCTTCTGAGCCAGGAGGCGCCTCTCGTTTAGGACCATCCACAGGCCTGCCATCAGCATCACCATCCCGTGACCGCAGTCCCCAAACATCACGGCGAACAGGAAGGGGAAGGTGACGATCGTGTAGGGAGCTGTCGGGGTGACATCCACAACAGCTGAGGCCCCTGAATGGGCCTCACCCCTGAACCAAGATTTCTCTAGAGAGGCCCCTCCTGCTGCTGGCAGGTTCCCACAAGCCTTGCTGATTGTCTCTCCCCCACCATCTCCACACAGTCCTGGCGCGGTTCCCATGTGCCCAAGCTACCCCATGAGCACAGGTTCTCCTTTCTCGGTTTGTGGCGGCACTGGGTCTCACACAGGTAACTCAAGCTTCAAGCCTCCCACGGTCACAAAGCTAGCTGGCATTTGTAATGGTTGATCGTGACTGCTTGCTGGACTGGATCAGTCCAGTGTGATGGTACCCCAGAAAGAATGAGATCCTGAGGGCTCTGACCTAACCCCTGGATTAATCCCTTGATGGATTCATAGGATGGTGGCATTGGGAGGGGGTGAAAGGTATTGCATGTGGTCTGAGGCCTCATCTGCTAAATAAGGAAACTGGCAGGCTGTGGTCTGGGGCATCTCCACAGGACAGTCCCTGAGCTGGCCTTCAATGCCTGCTCTTCCCTCATAGGTTGGATCTGTATTCATTTGAGGAAATAGGTCACCGGTTGGGACTTGTGCTGGCTAGTTTTTTTGTCAACTTGGCACAAGCTAGAGTCATTCTAGGAAAAAGCCTCCATCAGTTTGGCTGGTAGGCAAGTCTGTGGGGCATTTTCTTATTAATGGGAAGGCCCAGCCCGCTGGGAGCAGTACCACCCTGATGTTAAAGAAAGTAAGCTGAACAAGCCATGAAGAGCAAGGCAGTAAGCAGCCTTCCTCCATGGTCTCTGCTTCGGTTCCTGCCCTGACTTCCCTTCACAACGAACTACAACTATAAGCTGAAATAAACCCTCTCCTCCCCAAGTTGCTTTTGGTCATAGTGTTTATCACAGCAACAGAAATGCAAACTAGAGTAAGATTCTACCTTGCCCTGGCCCCTTCCCACATTCCCCTTTTCTCAGCTCTTGTTTCTCCTCCCTAGCATGCTTCTGCAACCATGATGTTCTGCCCAAGGGACCAAGCATCCTTGTACTGAACCCTCTAAAGCTGTGAGCTAAAATAAATCCTCCCTCCCTGTGGTGGTCTGAAGGACTAATGTCCCCCACAGGCTCACATATTTGAGTACTGGCTCTCCAGCTGGTGGGACTATTTGGGAAGATTATGGAACCTTTAGGAGGTGGAGCCTTGATAGAAGTATGTCACTTCTTCCATGGACTTTAGATTTTATAGCCTTGCCCCACTTCCTGTTCCCTTTCTCTGCTTCCTGTGTGCAGATGAAAATGTGGTCCCCCAGCTTCCTGCTTCTACTGCTCTGTCTGTTGCCATGATATACTGTCCCTCTGGAACCATGAACTAAAATAAACCTTTGCTTCCCTAAGTTTCTTTTTGTCGGGGCATTTTATTACAGCAACAGAAAAGCACTAGTATAACCCCATCAACCGTAAGCTGTCTATGGAGGTATTCAGCCAGTGTCGTGAAAGTGGCTAACAGGACCAAAAGCCTGCCTCTGACTTCTACAATACCATCTTTGGTCTGTCTCCACCACAGATACAACACCAGCAGTTACTCACCAGCATTGTGACCCCTTGAAGCCCCGAATTATTGGTCACAAGTTAGAGAAGACTCAGGCCGAAGAAACGCACTGTTCTCTGTGTGGCTACGGAGCATCTGATCAACCCCTCTATTTTACTAACCAGGTGATCATAGTCACACAGAGCAAGGCAGGGGACTAAGGATCTATTCTCCTGATCCCAAGTCCTTTCTCAGACAATAACTTCAGGATTGTAAAGATGCTAGAGGGCCTCGGCTGACTTGGAGAAGAAAATGAAAACTAGGGTTGGCTGCCATTTAAAACAGTCAGGTGTGGTATCACACAGTTGTATGCTCAGTGCTCAGGAGATGGAAACACAGGAGATCATGAGTTCAAGGCCACCCTAGGCTACATACAAGAACCTGACTGTAAACAAAAACATACTCAAGGAGGGGTGAAGACAAAAAAAAATAAATCGTTCATGAGTTAGCATCTACAAAAGACAAATCAGAGCATCAGGAAACCAAATGAGGTTGTAGAATGTCATGGTGTGATTGGATTCACCTCTTGCATTTACTGAGAGGCACACCTTAGTAATTTTTAATTTCATGCTACCTCATTGTGCAATGCGTCAGACTCTTACCTGGGTTGATCTCTCTGTAGCTGCCTACACCATATGCATCGACAATGTTCTGGAAGCCAGCTGTAAACTTATTGGTCCTGTTGAAGGTGGGAGGGTCTGTTTTAGTCTCCACTTCTGTCATGATGGGGACCATGGAAGAGCCACTGAGTTCCTACAGAAAGAACAGGTGACCCATGTGTATATATGAGAGCTAAGTGCTGGCCCCCAGATCTGGACATGAACTTGGGACATTTCTTGACCTCCCTGAGAACCATGATCCCACCTATGAAAGGTGAATGTGTCTCAATACTTACCTAATATCTCTTACAGGAGTATATCAAAAGGGCAGAGCCTGTCCTGGTTCTCTGGCCATCCTCCATCCCCCAGAATGCACACACACGTGCGCGTGCATACATACATACATACACACACACACACACACACACACACTCTATTCTTCCCTCTTTCCACCTTTCTTCAGAAGCTCAACCATTTTGATAATTCATCTATATTTTTCAAGTGGCACCAACCTTCTCCCTCACTCTCTTCCAACTGCCCGATAGGTTTTCCTGACTCAGCAGCTCTAGAAAATCCACACTCCTACAGCTGAATCACCAACTTGCCCTGGCTAGGTCCTCCCTGTCCCATGCCTCATCCCAGAGCCATTTTCTTAGATTCTTAAAGTTCTGTAGCCACCATTTCGGTCTCATCTCCTGACTTAGTGGCCACCATTCCAGCTCAATACTTCTCCCTCCTGTTCTCTAAGTTGCCACCCTAGCCAGGCCTCACCATCTCCAACCTAGGTGCCTCCTGTTGATTCACTCACCCACCCACCCTGCCCAGTCCCGTCTAGAATAAAGGAAACTGAAGGCATTGTTCTTCACAGGCTCCTACGACCTGAAGAGTGAAGTCCAAACACCTTAGGCTCACAGTAAAGGCTTCTTTACGAAGTTGACGTCTTCACAGCCTGCTCCTCATGGAAGCCAAGACTATGAAAGGCACCACCTCCATTTGCCCAAGCCTTCCCCACTCTCCACATGCTCCATCCACCATCCCAAACTCCCACAGCGATGGGCAGAGGTGCTCTTGGTTGGACTCCACCAACTGAAGGGCAGAGTTTAGTCTCCGTTCACCTGATTCCCAGAGGCAGACCTCAAGACAAATCCCAGTTCAGAAATAAGGAAACTGAGGCACAGCAGGGTTAAGAAACTGTTCCAGGCCAGGCGGTGGTGATGCACGCCTTTAATCCCAGCACTCGGGAGGCAGAGGCAGGCGGATCTCTGTGAGTTTGAGGCCAGCCTGGGCTACAGAGTGAGTTCCAGGAAAGGCGCCAAAGCTACAACAGAGAAACCCTGTCTTGAAAAAAAAGAAAAAAAAAACAAAAGAAGAAAGAAAGGAAGAAACTGCTCCAAGTCATAAGGCAGGTGGTGGTGTTTCCCACTGTATTGTTAAGGGGAACTAGGAATCTCCTCCTTAGCAGTAAGCCCCAAAGCTTCCTCTCCTTCCTGTACACACCCCAGGGCAGCTGACACAGGCTGGCAGCGGCCACAAGGGAAGGGATTGTTGATGATGACGACAGTACCCAGCACCCGGTCTCTCTTCACACTTCCCTCTGCCTCCCACGCCTGTCTGGGGAAGCACCTGTGCTACCTCACGGGTTGAAGAAACTGCTCTAGCCAGCCTTGTCGGAAGCCCAGCCTTAGGATGACATAGGGTGGCGTTGAGACAGGCTCTCCTGTATCTCGAGGCTGGCCTTGAAGTAGCTATTACTCGAGGATGACCTTGAACTTCAGATCCTTCTGGGTCTAACTCCTGAGTACTGGGATTACGGGCGTGCTCCACCATTCGGCTGCATTCTGAGTTTAATTCTCACGCCATTGGTGTGGCACCACCTCCCTGGTGGCCCAGCTCTCCCCATTCTGCAGTGAAAATGTTCCTAAAATACAGACAGGACCAGGCCACTCTGGCATGAAATAAAATTGGCTCAGTAGGTAAGGGTGCTTGCCACCAAACCGATGAGCTGAGTTCAATTCCTGGTGGAGAGAGAAAATCAACTCAGGCAGGCTGTCCTCTGACCTCCACGTGTGCGCACCCCCCACACACACACAAGTTAAATGTAATGAAATGTTCTAGTCCCCCGCTTACACTGTTCTGAGGGCCTCTTAGGATCTTTCACATCTCCATCCTACACCAGCCCTGCACCCACCCTGCTCACTGAGCACTCTGCTTCATGATTCCTCCAGAAATCACTCCTGCTCGGGCCCATCGGAGGAAAATGCACCATTTTAAACTGCCCCTTCTGTGTGGTTTGGGAACGACACTCGAGGGTGACAAAAACACCCTGCACCCTGAAGTCCCGCCTCCCTGACTCTGACCTAGATCGCTCTCTGCGCCTCCATTCCCTTCAGCAGGAGCACGGACAGCTCCCACTCCTTGGCCATGTTCACCACAAGCTCTACCTTTAGACCCCTCAGCCTGAAAGCGTTACCTCACGGTATTCCCAGGGTACTCAGCAACATCTGCTCTGATTGCCACCTGCTCAGCAGCTTGTCTGGCAACAGCTGCCATGAGCCGTGACACACACACACACACACACACACACACACACACACACACTTACCAGATGTATCACCTGCCTAGCAGGAAGTCTTCCCACCTTCCCAGCTAGATCTCTATCAGTCAGACCAGGTTCCCTCCACCCGGCCCCTCAACCGGATAGGGTTACCACCCTGACACTCCATGCAGTGATTCGAGCAAGGGTATCACATTCTCCAGCAGGAACCCACCGGTCCACCCTGCTGTCACCGCAGAGCCCAAGCCCACTTGTGGTTGACTCTGGCCCTAAAGCCCTATGTGGCTCTGGGTGGCACGAGGCATCCTCGTGCCTGGGCTTGGATGGCATTGCTACTATTCTCACATCCAGTACCAAGCTCCTCAGGCACTCTTTGGGCTGGGGCTCGCTCTTTCTTCAATGAGGTCAAAGGTGAACCAGCTTCTCTCCCATGACGTCCTTCATTTCCCTAACCCACCGTTCACAGCTGCCTGCGAGCACATACTCAGGACATGTGCAGTGCTCATCTCTCGTCTTAGAAAGTCTACTGGGGGTGCTGGAGAAATGGCTCAGTGGTTAAGAGCACCGCCTGCTCTTCCAGAGGTCCTGAGTTCAACTCCCAGTAACCACATGGTGGCTCACACCTATCTTTAGTGGAATCTGATGCCCCCTTCTGGCATGAAGTTGCACATGCAGATAGAGCACTCATATACATAAATAATAAAACCTTTTTAGAAAGAAGAAAAGAAAATCTAAAGTCTACTGGGGCGAGGCCCTGTCTGCCCAGGGAGCTCTGGATCCACTGTGCCCAGTGACAGTGTAGCAGATAAACAAGGAGGTAGTAACTAAACACCATGCTGTGCTCGGTGCTGCAGCAGCTGGCGTGTGAACCGTGTGTGCCTGAGGACAAGGGCTTGGCTGCTTGTCTCTCTAGCTAGCCTATACCTCTGTAAGGTGACAGGCGGCACCTATGTCATTCTACGAGCACTCAAAATGTACAGAAATGGTGGCAGTTTTTCAATTGCTGGGGGGAAAAGGAGTTTCTCTTCTACGCCTTAGCACTGAGTTAGGAATCAAAGGTAAAGGGGTTGGGGATGTAGCTCAGTCAGTGCCTGCCTAGCATCTCTAAGGCCTGGGCTCAGTCCACAGCACTGAATAAATCAGGTGTAGTGATGCATGCCTGGAGTCACAAGTTCAAGGTCAGCCAGCAGTGGTGGAGCACGCCTTAACCCCAGCTCTCCAGAGACAAAGGCAGGGGGATCTCTGTGAGTGTGAGGCCAGCCTGATCTACTGAGTTCCAGGACAGCCAGGGCCACACGAGAAACCCTGTCTCAAAAAGCAAAAAAGTTTAAGTTCATCCTCAATTACATAGAGTTTGAGGCTCTCTTTTTTTTTAAGGTACTGGAGGTACAAGATAGAGACAATTCTACCACAAAGTCACTTGTTAAGTTCACAACCCCAGACAGGATGAACAGGGGCCGGGGAGGTCGGATGTTATTTGTCCCCCAGCTGCCCCTGCCTCTCACCATGCCTTGCTCCAGGGCCCTCTTGATGTGCTTGGTGTCTGCTACCGGGAACCAGATCTCGGCGATGATGCACTGCTGGGTGACATCGATGTTGCACATGTTCAGGACGTGGTAGACGGCCTTCATCTTCTGCACCTTGATGACCCAGGAGTGCCAGTTGGTGGCTGCTTCCTGCAGCAGGCGCTGTCGGTGAGAGTCTGTTTGGGTGATGACCTGGGCAAAAACAAAAACAGAAAAGCAATGAACATTTGTGGGGGTATTCAACACGATGGCAAAAAGGGAGGTTCATCCGCCACAGTGGCGTCTCCTGCCCTGGAAAGAGCACGTGATCAGTTTGTCTCCCCTAGCCAAGGTTAGACCATATGAGCAAAGACCTTCTCTCCTTTTTCTTCCTTCTCTCTAAGCTATTTTCTTCCTCTTCCTCCTGCTCTAGGTTGAACTGGATTAGCGTGACCCTGGATCTAGAGATCAAGGCACACAAGAAGTACACCATGGGAACGCGGCAGCGATGGGAACGATGCAGCCACTAGCCAAGGGCATCAAGTCGCCAGTGGCCACCAGACACTGGGTAAGACAGGAAGGCTCCTCCCTCAGCCTTCTCAGCAAGAGCCCAGCCCGGGTGGCACCTTAATTTTGAACCTCTGGCCTCCTGAAAGAACTGTGTGTGAGAGAAGCAATGTCTATTACTTGAACCTACCCATTTTTGGTCATGTTACAATGTCTCCAGGACAGACCAATCATTCTCCGTAATAAATCCTTCGATAAATGCCAAGTGAGGCCACAAATGGGCAGCTTGGTGCTCATAAAAATTCATTTGATGGAATTACATTTCCTGCTTTGACAAATAAAATAGGGTCATCTTTTCAGTCACCTTTCCTATATTATAAAAGACAGACCATGAACGTGAGACCTGTAAAACACAGGCCTGCACATGTGTCTTGAAGGGTCACTTGAGGGTGTAATGCAATCCAGCCTGAGGATTACCAGGAGACAAGACCACCTTGGCACAGATAAATGTTCACTAACTTTACAACGAAGCTCACCCTAACAAGAACACAGTGCACTCTCCACAAAAGGAACACCTGCAGGCAAGAAACGGCTCAGTGTGTAAAGGTGCTCACTGTAAGCCTGACTTCCTGAGTTTGATTCCCAGAACCTAAATGGAGAAAGGAACCCATTTTTATAAGTTGTCTTCTGACCTCCACATGCCATAATACATGTGCTTACACATACACACACACACACACACACACACAATCTAACTTAAAAAAATCCTGCTCACAGGCAGGACTGAATCCTAGCATCCTAGGATATAGAAATTCTGAGAATGGACTCCTTCAGTCGATCATGTGAGCCCATGCCTACACATGCCTGTTTTCACAATTTGTCTTACAAGATCGCTGCCAGAAGGAGCTGCCCGACACAGGACAGAGTCTCAGATCCATCCTTGGCTATGATTGAACAGAAGGGAAAAGCTGGTCAAGCAGAATGTCCCCAGATCCCTGAACACAACTACCCAAGTCCACTACACATAAATGCTGTGGAATAATGCTTTTGTATATACTGGTTTAATAAAACACTGATTGGCCAGCAGCCAGCCAGGAAGTATAAGTGGGATAAGCAGACAAGGAGAATTCTGGGAATAGGAAGGCTGAGTCAGGAGACGATAGCCTGCCGTCCAGGGAGCAACATTTAATGGCACACAGGTAAAGCCACAGTACACGTGGTGACATATAGATTAACAGAAATGGGCTGAGTTTAAGTGTAAGAGCTAGTCAGTAGTGAGCCTGAGCTAATGGCCAAGCAGTTTTAATTAATATAAGCCTGTGTGTGTTTATTTGGGTCCAAGCAGCTGCGGGACCGGCAGGTGAGAGATTTGTCCTGAGTGCGGGCCAGGTGGGACACAGGAAAACTTCAGTTACACATAAACACAATCAGCCTCATTCCTTCCCCATTCTCCTCATGATGCATCCCTGAGGTCCATCGCAGAATATTTTCATAATCACCTGACAGAAAGAGTTGCTGGGACAGTGGCTAAGGAAGAATTGAAACAACTAAATAAACTACAGATATTCTGGGAGAGTCAAAGTGTCTGCTGGCCAAAGGCTTTTAAAACACACATGCCAAGTGTTGTGGTACATACCTGTGTTATGCCCAAAACACCCCCAGAGACACCACCAAAGACCAAGGATGTCCAGAATGCAAAAGCAAGGTTTATTCCTGTTTCAAGCCACTCACTCATCACTCGTCTCAAGCACTCACTCATCACTCATGGCAGCGCAGCGAGGCAGGGAGGAGTTGCTCTTTCTTTGTGAGGCTAGCTTTTTTTTTGGTTTTTCGAGACAGGGTTTCTCTGGGTAGTTTTGCGCCTTTCCTGGAACTCACTCTGTAGACCAGGCTGGCCTCAAACTCACAGAGATCCGCCTGCCTCTGCCTCCCGAGTGCTGGGATTAAAGGCGTGCGCCACCACCACCCAGCATGAGGCTAGCTTTTTAAAGGCAAAAACCATGAGTCCCTCCAGGTTGTGGGGGAGTTAGTACGGGTACAATTCTAATTGGCTAAATCTCCCCGGGGCCCCCTGTTATCTTATTTTAGTTTGTCGGTTTGCTCTGTTAGAACTTTTACAGCCCGGCTCCGGAGTTGAGAAGTGCCATCTCTGGTGTTGGGACTCCCTGTGGTTAATCAGTCACCGCCAAATGGCCTGGCTTTTGTCAGGCATTTGGGGCACTCTTTTGTTAATTAGTTGCTAACAGATAGCTGTACTTTTAAGTTCCTGGGACTGGCCTGGGTCTATCTATATTAAGATATCTTTGTCTAAGCCTCCTTCTTCGTCTTAGAGAATAGAGTGAGGGTCTCACACCTGTAACCCCAGCATTCAGGAGACTGAAGCAGGAGGATTGGCATGAGCTCAAAACAAGCCGGGATTCTGTAACAAACAGCAGCCCACCTAGGGCTATACAGCAAGACCCAGTCTCAAAGATGAGTAAAACCTCGTCTCTAAACCCTCACACTGAAGATTTAAATTGTGCTAGCCTATCCAGTAGCCATGTGCAACTTTGGGAATCTAAATTTAATAAAACTTAAATAGTGGTCTGGCCCAGTGGCTCAGCTGGTAAAGCACTTGCCTCGCACACATGAAAACGTGAGTTTGGTTCCCCAGAATTCACTTCAAAGTGCCAGACCCCATGGTATATGCTAGTAATTCAAGGCTGAGAGGATAGAGACCGGGTCCCTGGGGCTTTCTGGCCAGTCTGCCTACTTAACAGGGAGCACTGGTAAAACCAGGGGCCCTGTCTCAAAGAAGGTAGATGGCATCCCTGAAGATAATATCTGAAATTGAGGTTGTCCTCTGGCTTCTGCACATACGCACGCATACACATGTACCTGCGCACACACCTCAACGCACTCGTGTGTGCACGAAATTTAAATAGCAATCAAAACTTAGTCCCTTGGTGTCACTAGCCATGTTTCAAGAGCTCAGCAGCCACCTGTGGCCCATAACGCCAGCACTGGCTAGAGTGGACTGCAGAGCAGTTCTGGGGCATGGAAAGTTACAATGGACAGCCCCGGTACAGAATACGCCATCGTCAGATGGAGCCAGAGGACTTTAACAACCAGTTTCCACGCTGCTGCTGTTCAAGGGTGTTCTAATCACAGACATACGTGGTGTCACTGGGGATGATGACAGACCTTTCCTAGGAAATGTACCTGGGATGCCTCAAGCGCTCACAAGGACAAACCAGACTCACAGTTTTCACAGTCCTTAATCGGTACAACAATTCAGTACGGGCAAACTGGTTGCTCCACTCCATCGGCTGATTAGCTGATTAGCTGGGTTGCAGACTCATCAGGCAAAGGCTGGCCATAAAGGACTCCTTTCATCAGATTAGGGCAGCTGCCTGAAGGTAAACTAGGGCTGTGGTCCCTTCTAAGCTGAGCAGCGTGTGACAGGCATGCAGAATTGGCAGCCCCGGCTCACTGAACAGTGCTTTCTAATTGTGCAATCAGCGGCAGTTCCAACCAGAATTGCAAAGCAAACATTCCAGGCAGGGCCCCGGGACAGGACTCGAGAGGAAAGGCCTCCATCAGCTCATGGCCTGAAGCCTTCACTCACAGTGATCAAGTCTTCCAGCCTCACATTGACACTGGCCAGCATCTCTTTGCGCTCGGCTGCAGGCTCCGGGCAGGGGTAGATGGTGGCACGAAACCTGTGTTTAACACATTGAAAGGACACACACGAGTTACTACAGAAAGGCTTCCACAGCCCCTTTCCCATCACGGACTGACAGACACCGCTCAAATGGCCAAGCCTTTGCTAAAATGGCCTCCTGTGCGGTCGTTAGAAAATGATTCACACCAGCTGGGCACAGTGCCTCATGCCTATGATCCCAGCACTTAGAAGGCAGATGAGGCAGGAGGATTACAAGCTCAAAGCTTCCATAGAGGGAAGTTGAGGCCAGCCTGGGGGTATACGTCAATGGGAGAGTGCTTTCCTAGCAGGAGTTGAGGTCCTCGGCTCAATCCCCAGGAACACCCCCTAGCCCCCCATCCCACACACACACACACACGTAAAATTAAGACTGAGCCATGGTGATCACTCTCTTCTTTTCTGTTTATTCTTTTTCAGGGCCTCTAGCATGTCAGGCAAGCGCCCTCCCACCATGCTCCAGCCCCAGCCCCAGTCTGCCCACTCAACAGCAGCGAGAGTGGAACAAGCTCTAACCTGAAAAGGCTGTGTCTGCTTTGTGTTACCTTTGTTAGTTCCCCCCTCCCTGTCCGTATCCTCACAACTATTGACAGTCGGTTGCACTTCCAACATCATCTTAAACGGTCTTCGGAAAGTTATTCTAAAGCCCTAGCCGTCCAGGCACGTCCTTCTGCACGGCACAGCTCTTTACCCCATCCCGACCCCGATCACCGTGACAGAGCATGGCAGTCTCTCTCACCCGTCACAGATCTTCTTGATTTTCAGCCTGAGCTGTTCTCCTTGGTAAAATATGATGAATATATTCTTTTTAATTTCTTCTTTCTGGAATATCAGGGGGAAAATTATGTTTCTTCCTTCCTTCCTTCCCCAGTACTGGGGATGGAACCGTGGTGTGAACACTCTCCCACTGAGCTATACCCAGGCAGAACATAAAGTATAAAAACAGAAGGCCTCGAAGTAACAGCTGCACTGCTTGCTAGGTGATGGAGGCCACAGCTGGGCTTTGAATTCTCACCCCCATAGGGAAGAGCATGCTCACACCTAAGGAAACACCTCTGAGAGGGGCTAGGATATTTCAAGGTTCAGAGCAGCAGCAGCCAGCCTGGGCATCAGAAGCAGCCGTAAACATCTGCATGTCACAAATAAGTCTACGTTTGATACTTAACAAAGGGAAAGCCGTGACTAAGTTTTGATTCACACAGCTACTGAGTAGGTGTCCTTAAGAGCACTGCTTAGGCTGGGTGTGGTGGCACACGCCTTTAATTCCAGCACTCTGAGGAACTCAGAGGCAGGTGAATGTCATCAGTTTCAGGCCAGTCGGGACTAAGTGGTGAGACCCTGTCTTAAAGGAACAGGCTGGGGGGTGGGGAGGTCTCGCACGCCTTTAATCCCAGCACTCGGGAGGCAGAGCCAGGTGGATCTCTGTGAGTTCGAGGCCAGCCTGGGCTACAGAGTGAGGTCCAGGACAGCCAGGACTGTTTCACAGAGTAAACCTTGTCTCAGAAAACCAAAAAAAAAAAAAAAAAGAAGAAGAAGAAGAAGAAATGATATACACGATCACTCTGGCAGTTGTTCATAGGAACAGGTTAGGGGTGTTTCAAGATTTCTGGAAACACCTGCTTTACACAATTTCCAAATATCCGATACCCATGGAAGCTGTCTGGTCCTTTTTGGAATCTTTGAGGTCATCTAGACTCTAGATCCACTAGAATCAGGGATCCATTCTGACTTCTGGCACCTGCTGGGTGACCCTCCATGTCAATGATCATCTTTCTTCAGACATTCCCTTTATAAAAACTCTCCCACCAAGATGACTACATGTCAAAACTTGATTGTAAAGTGACAATTCAATGTCACAATTTAAAATAGCCATAGAAACCGGGCATGGTTGAACCACCCCTGTGATCTCAGCACTTGGGCACTACAGGCAAGGAAGATCAGGGCTTTCCGGTCAGCTTCTGCTACATGGACAACTTGAGACTTTATCCAAAACAAAAACTACACATACAAATAATAAGACGAAAGGATGCACAGGATTATGGGTAGAAATTCTCTTATTAGGGGCTGGAGAGATGACTGCTCTTCCAGAGGACCTGAGTTCAGAGGTCAGTGCTCTTAACCCCTGAGCCATCTCTCCAGCCCCTACATGGTGGCTCATGACCACCTGTAATGGTGCCCTCTTCTGGCCTGCAGGGACACATGCAGGCAGAACACTGTATACCTATAAATAAATAGATAAATAAATACATAAATAAGTAAATAAATAAATAAATAAATAAATAAGAAAAATTTAATTTAAAAAATTGTATTATTTTAAATGAAAAAGCAGAAAATTCATTTCTGTATAAAATTATAACTGCCTATGGTTAGAGAGAAGCAATACAAGAAGATGTTGGAATATACTGGTGTACTTACTGAAGAGTGTGCTTTGTACATTTTAAAATTATTCACAGGAAAGAACACAACACTGTCCCCCACTATCACAAATTATGGGGTCATTGGGGTCAGCACATCCCAGATGTAATGGGTAAGCCTCACCCTGGGAAAACCCTGGCATCTCCTCCCCAGATATATATGTGTGGTTTTTTTTTTAACTTATTTTCTATTTTATTTCAACTATGATTTTTTCAATCAAATGAAATTTAAGATTAATGGTTTTAGCATCTAATCTGGAAGATTAGAGACTTTTGGCTTCTGGGAGAGAAAGGACAATGGGTTTAAACATTAATTGGGAGGGTGGAGGAAAGCAATTAGCTTGTGGAATTAACAGCAACAAACAGTAGTTTTCAGGGAAGAGCCTTCTCATTGGGAGGGCTGTAGGCAGCCAGTATCCATCTATCTTATCAACATCATCTGGGAGGCTGTAAAACTGCAGACCCTCAGGCTCCACCCAAGCCCAGCTGGATCCCAGGTGACTCTGCAACCTGTAAGCACATTGGAGCTTGAGAAACAGACTCCAATCAGCTCTGGGTGCATTGTGATGAAAACAGCTTCGGCCTCTCGTGGTTCTTGTATAGTAAGTTTCTAGAAACAAGATACCCACACACTTTGAGGAATGAACCAATTATGAGGTGTTAAGAAGAATTGGTCCTTAGATGGACCCTTCAAATGTATTAAGTTTAAAGGGTGGGGGGGTGAAATAAAGAAAAAAGAAAGGGGAAAGGAAAGGGAAAAAGAGGAGAGAGGAGGCACGGGAGGAAACAGACACTGGCTGCTTGTGAGAGAGGTGTCTTTAGTGCTATGGACTCCAGAAAGCTCCCAGAACCCTTTCTGGGGGCCTGGACCACCCACCGTCACGGGATCCTCCAGAAGTGTGTCCATCTCGCTGAACTTCAAGTACACGTTTCCCCGGCAAACTCTCCACAGCAGCCTCTCAAAGGAAGCCATCCTCTCCCTGTGTATCACGCCAGCTGTGAACCTAGATGGTAGGAAGAGACACCACTGAGGCACAGGGCCTGCAGGAGGGATGACGGGAGCTGCTCACAAACCACACTCTAATACTATACATACTTATATACATTTAACTATATGTACATATATAATAGACCATTCTTACGGTGTTGTAGCCAATGTCAGTAAATGTTCAATGGTCTCTACACACCTTTATTTATAAAAAGCAGTGTATTAAGAAACACTCACTGATGTCCAAGAATCTCTGTTTTACAGCATCCTGGTACTTAGATAACTGCTGGCTTAAACGTCTAACATGGTCTTCAAAATGTAATTTTCAATGGTTTATTACTATTACATTGATCTTTTATTACCTCCAGGTAAAATATTTATATAAATATTGTCTTCTTTCCATTTTGAATTTGTTTTTTTGAGAAAGGATTTCTCTATGTATTCCTGACCTGGAGCTCGCTATACAGACCAAGCTAGCCTGGAACTCACAGAGATCCACCTGCCTCTGCCTCCAAAGTGCTGGGATTAAAGGCATGCGCCACCACAGCCAGCTCCATTTCAAATTTCAATAGGCTCACAAATATCTAGTGAATAAAAAAATTAGGGACCTCTAGCCACAATATTCATAAATGTTTTAAACTTCCTCAATCTCACATAAACACTGAATGTAATCCCATTTTGTATTACCACATATTTTCATGAATATCACATGTCATATTTCATGAATATCACATGTCACAAACAATAATGAACCCACATCTGCCCCACACGGGAGCCCTGTACACAGGCACTCTCTAAGCTGAAGCCACGAATGTAATCATGAAGAAGGGGCACTCCCTGCTCACCCCACCAGCCTTGTAGAGTTACCCCTGGCTCTATCCCTGTGTGGAAGCCTGGCATTCATTCACAGGCAACAGTTCCACACCCAGGAGTTCTTCACTCACTGATTCATCAGTCAGGGAGATTTATCAAATACCAGCGCAAAGGACCAGGAACCTACCCACACCCAACTCCTAGGACATGGAGTTATACTCACCCCAACTTCCCAGTCATGAACGCAGGTATGGCTCTTAACTCCAACAGACCTGAAGTGTCTTCAACAAAGAAATCATCAGCTAAGTTGGTTTCTGTCTGAAAGACAAAACACCGGCCCTGTCATTAAACACAAGGCACCTTAGAAGCACCCAGACCTCGGCCTTTGCTTGTTTCCAAGGAAGCTTTAATCTTCCACAGACATTAACAGACATGAACAAGCAAAGAGCTCCTTGTCAGCACAAAACCCCCCAAACCTTCCCACCCCAACCGAGTCAGCTCAAACCCCATCCTCCCTTGTTCGGGCTCCCCTTCTCTTGGGCCACACTTTTGTTTCCTGTTGAGACAGGGTCTCACTGTGTCACCCTGACTGCCCTAGAACTTGGTCTATAGACCAGGCCTGCCTCTGCCTCCCAAGTGCTGGGATTGAAGGCGTGCACCACCATGCCTGGCCTCAGCGCCATCTTTTTTTTAAATTCCCTTGAACCAGAGTCACTGCTCCAATACTCCCCCCTTCACTGATAGCCTGGCCACGGGCCAAGAAACAAAGTATTTCATTCATAGCCCAGACCAGCCGGTCTTCAAAATAGAAACTTGGGGCTCTGAGGAAAGGACCCTTTATCAACCCCACCCCCCCCAAAAAACACCTCAAAAAAGTCCTGGGTTTTCTTTAGGAGGTATTTGAGTTCTGTCAGTTCCAAAAAGCTCTTCTTCAAAGCCTGCTGGTTCTGGTTGGCTTCCTGTAGCTCTCCTTCCAATTTCTCTAGAGTACTCTGTGCCGGGGAGAAAAACAAGCCGGGTTAAATGTGCCGTGACATTTATTCTACACATTAACCATAACTGATAACTAGACATCAAAAGACACAGATGTCAAAACACAGTTGAAGCTGAGTGCTCCAATCAGCCATAAATTAAGTGTTCCTGTAGAATGGAGCGAAAGCCAGACGAACACTGTCCAGAGTGTCATCATCCGACAGGGACATTTCAAAAGCACTCTGAGGGATGGAAGACAGCTCATGAGGAAGCCATGGTGTCTTGTCCCCTTTCAGAACTCCCAAAAGGTAAAATAAAGTAATTTTACACATTGGGAATTTATTCTGCTCCAAACACACTGTAATGATGATTAAATTGAAAAAAAAAAAAAGAGTATTCTCTCCTCCCCCAACCTCCCCCCACCCCCAGTTCTACATAGATCTGAAGAGCCAAATGGGAACAAGAGAAAAGAGAAAGGTGAGGAAAAAAAGACAGGAAGGCAGAAGTGAGCTAAAAAAAAAAAAATCTACAATTTATTTAATATAAATATTTATATAAAAAATCCCCAATGAGCACACACATAAAAGAATAAAGCTTGTGATGAAACCTGATGGGAAAAATCACCAGCAAATCAGAACACACACACACACACACACACACACACACACACACACACAAAATCACATGTTAAATCACCTTCCATAGAACAGTCTGGAAAAACAACTTTTAATTTTTTTTTTTTTAAGAATGTTCAAAGAGGCAAGAGAGTGCTACCTTCACAAATAAGAAAAATAATAACTGGTTAAACAGCAATTTCCTAAAATAAAGCAGGTAGGGGACCAGCAAGAGGGCTCGGCAGGTAAAGGCACTTGCTGCCAAGCCTGACAGCCCAAGTTCCATCCCTAGGTCCCCCGTAGTGAACGGGAGAACCAGCTCCGGCAAGTGGTCCTTTGACTTCTACATGCACATCACAGCATGTGCACACGTGCACACACACACACTCACAGAGACATAAATAAATGTAGTAATTTGAAAATCAGGTAGACATAAAAAGATAACTATTAGAAATCTGGAAAGTGAAAAAAATAGCTATTCAAATTCAAAACCCAATAGATGAGATCTAATACATTCTAGGCACAATTTGTAAATTTAATATTGAAACTTAACAGCCAGGCATGGTGTTTCACACCTTGAATTCTAGCACTCAAGAGGTAGAGGTAGGTGGATCTCTGGGAGTTCAAGGCCAGGCTGGTCTACATAGTGAGTTCCAAGACAGCCAGAGCTGTATAATGGAGACCCTGTCTAAGAAGAAAGAAAGGAAGAGAGGGAGGGAGGGAGGCAGGGAGGGAGGGAGGGAAGGAAGGAGGCAAATTTAACTACTAATGTAAAAACCTGGAAGGTCACTTATCTAAAAAGACCTTTAAAATACAATGGAGAGCCGGGCAGTGGTGGCGCACACCTTTAATCTTGGCACTCGGGAGACAGAGGTAGGTGGATCTCTGTGAGTTCGAGGTCAACCTGATCTATAGATTGAGTTCCAGGACAACCAAGGCTACACAGAGAAACCCTGTCTTGGGGGGGGAAACAACAACAACAACAACAGAGAGGACTAGAGACTCGGCTCAGTGGTTAAGAGCATTTACTGCTCTTGCAGGGGACCAGAGCTCAATTCCAAGCACCCACATGAAGGCTCACAACCATCAGTAACTCCATCCCAAGAGACGTGATCCCCTCTTCTGACCTCCATAGGCACCAGACACTCACATGGTGCAGACATACATGCAGGCAAAACAATCATACACATAAAATAAAAATTTTAATTCAATAGAGAAAGCATATTATCAAAAACACTGCAACTATAGAAATGAATTGACTTCGGTAGCAATATGGAATCTTAAAAGTTAAGACAAGAAGCGGGGGCTGGTGAGACGGCTCCACGGCTAAGAGCACTGACTCGCTTTTTTTTTTTAATGTGGATTATGGGGACTCAAACTCAGGTCCCTGTGTTTTTGCAGCAAGCACCTTAACAACCGAGCCATCTCCCCAGTCTTCAGTCACATGATGGGTGGTAAACTAAAGAGCAGAGTCAGGAACCAGAGAACGGATTAAGGTCACCTATCTCCAAAGTGTGGTGTCTCTGCCACGCTAGACCTGGAGGTGGAGGCAGGGGGCACTGCAACTCCAGGTCATCTTTATGCTATGTGGTCAACTTTGAGATCGGCCTATGAGACTCCAATCCCCCAAAAAAATAACAAACCATAAAAAAATAAAATAAGCCGGGCGGTGGTGGCACACGCCTTTAATCCCAGCACTCGGGAGGCAAAGCCAGGCAGATCTTTGTGAGTTCGAGGCCAGCCTGGTCTACAGAGCGAGATCCAGGAAAGGCGCAAAGCTACACAGAGAAACCCTGTCTCGAAAAATTTAAAAAAATTAAAATAAAATAAAATAAAATAAAAGGACTGTCATTCTTAATATGTTTAAACCTATATAAGAGACATGCTTACCAAAAAGAGATTTAAAGTAAACCATCAGAAAGGCTATCCAGGGGCTGGAGAGACAGCTCACTGGTTAACAGCATTTGTTGCTCTTACAGAGGACCTGGGTTCAGTTCCCAGCACCCACATGGTAATGTACAACCGACTGTAATTCCAGTTCCAAGTGATCCAAAGACCTCTGTCCTCCATAGGCACCCAGCACACACATGGTGCACATACATACATATATGCAAACACTCATGCATATAAAATAAATACACCCTTCTTTAAAAAGAAAGGGTGTCCCTAACAATGTTACCTTCCCCTATGCCCCCTGAAAACAAATGTATAATGTCAGACAAAACTAAATATTTTAAATTTGAAGCGGTGAGACTTGGAATTGCCTGTCTTGACACAGCTGAAGATTTTACAGAACAGTCAGTTAAACCAATCATCTCACACTGAGTCCAGCTGGATGAACTTTTTTTAAGCTGAAAAGAGCCAGTTCACAAACCTTTTTGTGCCAGGCACATAACTGGAACACATCCCATTCCACCTGTCCTACGGCACTACATAGGTAAGATTCACTGCCTGTGAGAAACTGCCGTGCACAAAAGAAATCTTTCTTCAGAATGGGGTGAGCTTGCTCAGAGCTTTCTTGAGAAAGGAAAACGGCTCCCCCACCACCGGCCTAAGAGGCCCTAAAGCTGGACCCTGAGATTTTCCTAGGATAGAGTCTTAGTTAGGGCTTCTTTTGCTGTGATGAAACACCAGGACCAAAAGCAACCCAGGGAGGGAAGGGTTCATTTCAGCTTACAGTTCCACGTCCTAGTCCATCACCGCGGGACTCAAGGCAAGAACTCAAACAGGGCAGGAACCCGGAGGCAGGAGCTGATGCAGAGGCCCTGGAGGGGCGCTGCTTACTGGCTTGTTCCCATGGCTCACTCAGCCTGCTTTCTTATAAAACCCAGGACCACCAGCCTAGGGATGGCTCCACTCACAATGGGCTGGACCCTCCCGCATCCATCACTAATTAAGAAGATGTTCTACAGGCTTGCCTCCAGCCCAATCTTATGGAGGCATTTTCTCAACCGAGGCTCCCTCCTCTCAGATGGCTCTAGCGTGTGTCAAGTTGGCATCTATCCAGTGCAGACACGAAGTAACCCCCAAAAGGAACTATCACCTACTTGCTCACATGTAAAGGATCTGGAAGCCACTTGACCATCCTCACCTGGGGAGATGGTCAAGTGAGGCTCTTACCTCCAGAGTGATCATTTCTCGGGGAAGAGGAGTTTCTGGCTCCTTCTCAGGCATCTGGATTAGAATCTCGTTTTGCATCTCATCTTCCAGAAAACCTGAAGGACAGCACAGGTGATGGTGACTTCCTGGACACGAAAGTGGGGGTCCAGCAGAACAGGTGCCTCCGGCCAGCTGAGCTCTTGGGGTTGCTCTAGCTCCTGCCCCGCAGCTGAGTCCATCCTCCAACCTCCCATCCCCTCTGCCTTGGGGATCACCTCAGAAAGCATTACAATGCACGGCAGAGCACTGTGCCAAGCCAGCATGGTAATTGAGTTCTACAAACTAGTTCCCTCTTTTGGTTCACGTTAGGCAGTGAGGGGAAAGGACTTACGGAGGATGCGCTCCAGTGACTCACACCTTCGGACTTCATTCACAAACTTCCTCTGGAAGCTGTTCACATTTGCATTTAGCTGAGGAAAGGGGAACCACAGGCTTACATTAGGGATCCAATGTCTTCTCTTCATCACTGCAGTGCCTTCTGGATGAGGGGATTGTTGCTAGGAATGTGCTAGGAATAAATATGGCTGTGCACGAGACATGTGGGTTACAGGCAAGTTGCACCCTCCGTTCCTATACTCCTCAGTGGGGTCAGGAATATGAGGGGACCTTGAGCACTGTACAGGTCTTCAGAGTGCACCCCGATCAACCTTTGCTGTGGGGAACTCTCCGCTTAGCCTAATAAATGTTAGGCCTAGAGAGAGGGGCTCAGTGGCTAAGCGCACTTGCTGTTCTTCCAGTTAGGTTTCCAGCAGCCAAGTCAGGCAGCTCACAGCCACAGGGAACTCCAGCTCCAGGGGATCCAATGCCTCTGGCCTCATGAGCACCTGCACTCACATACAGACACACACAGACACACAGACACACACACACACACACACACACACACACACACACACACACAACCTACTCGTGATAAAAATAAGATCTTTAAAAAATTGTTAGTGAGGACTGGCCTTTGGTCAGGTGCTATGCTAACTAGCAATGCAAAGGACAAGATCCAGGCCTCCTATGAGGGAGCAGAGGTTTGACTTTGACCTTGGTGAGGAAATAAAGGACTGATTTTCCAAATAGGACTCAGTAAAAGCTTGGCAAAGATATAAATGGCCCATGAGAAGCGACATTCCAGATAGCCCATCCCTAGAGTGTCTGTACGGTAAATCATGTCAGACGCAACTGCCAACTCCAGGATGCATTGCCTCTAGTCAGAGAAAATAGATTCTGTATCATTTTGAAAACTGGTAATTCTGTATTCACTGCCTAGATCCAGCATGTGGAGATGCTATGCAAAAATTGAAACACCCTGCCGTTAAACTACAGCTTCAAAACATTCCTAGAGAAGGCATGGGAGGAGCAGCTGAGGGTCAGGAGACATCTTAGCCGGAAGGTCAGAGCCATGGAATTCCACCCATCCTAGCTCTGGGCCCCTCTTCCAGCATAATGTGTTTTGTTGATTACCCAGAAGCATTGTGCAAGGGCTATCTATTGCCACCCCCACCTTCCTCTTATCTCCAAAGAATGCAGCACCTACATCTTTGAACTGAACCAAGCCAAGCTCTCCCAGTTCAGCTACACAGCAATACGCAGCCTCCACCTGGAGGAACACTTGGGATAAACGCATCTCCTCGCTTCGAAACACAGAGGCCATGTTGGCCCAGCCTTAGTCTGGAGGGGAAAAAAAGAGAGAGAGAGAGAGATTGAAGGCAATAAATACATAAAAGTCTTAGCATGATCCAAGTTAGGATTAAAAAAAAAATCAGAGCTGGGTTATAGCTCAGTGATAAGAGTATGGACATAGCATATGTGTTCAGTGAACACAGTCTAGTTCAATCCCCAGTGCCCACGACATCACTCACACATACATAGACATACAGACAAAGACAAGGGAATAAACCGACATTAACAAACCCAAATAACCCCAAACTGAAACTTGGAAGCACCAATCTGATGCCATGGCTGGAAAAAGCGCCCCGCCCCCTCCCTCCAACCTTAGCTAGGTCACAGCCACAACACATGTGCTCTGGAAAAAAAAAAGTGCAAATTTCCCTCCAGCTATGTGTATATAACGTGTAAGTGAAACATGGATGAGTTTTGTATGTAGACTTGGATCCCACATCCAAGATAGTGTATTGTGTGTGTGTGCATTGTAAATGTGGAAATCTAAAAGTTCTGGTGCCAAGCATTTCAGATAAGGGATGCTCAGGCTGGGTGATGAGACATCATCCAAAGCTGGTCAGGTGTGAAGCAGAGAAAAGGAGCCAAGGCCCTGGCTCACACAGCTGCTTTCCAACCACTCGGCGGCGTACACCGTAAGGAGCCTTCTCCATGCTCGGGACAATGCATTCCAAAGTGTGGCGTGTGATGTTTGTGACTCAACATTCCCCCACCTCCAATCATTCATCATGGGCCCAGGAGATTGCTTAGTGGAGAAAGGTGCTTGCCATCTGGCCTGATTTAGTTCAATCCCAGACACCACAAAGTAGAGGGAGAGAGCCGGGGGCTGTAGCACTAATTAATCCCAGCACTAGCGAGACAGAGGCAGGTGGATCTCTACAGAGCCAGGGCTACATAGGGAAACCTTATCTTGAAAGATAAAAACCAACAACAACAATAAAAAGCATACATACATACATACATACATACATACACACATACATACATACATACATACATGAGAGAAAGAGAGAGAACAGACTTGCAAAGGGGTTCAGTGAACCCCAAAGTTTTCACTAAATAACACATCAGACCCAGGAAGGTCCCCGCAACACACACACACACACACACACACACACACACACACACACACGCAGAAACTGCCCTTCCTGTCACCTTTCCGTCTCATCGCCCGTCACTGCTACCTCATCTTACCCTTATAACCCAAGCCACGAAACTCCTATGGTTTGTAGGTCCAGGACTCCAACCCTAAGGTCCTCAATTCTTGTTTCCATGTGACCCCCAGGGCCTGGGGCCCCAGATCCCTTCCTGACCTCACTGAACAGCTCTAGACTCAACTCCAGATCCTGGGGGATCAGGATCCCTCTATTCCATGGCTTGCCAAGCCTTGACCCTTCCCCCGGTTCCATCCATGAGAGACCCCCCCCCCAACTCTCTTCCTCCTGGACTCCATGTCCAGGCCTCCCAGGCTGACACCTTTGGTCCTGGAGAATCTAGAAGGCTATACCTGTTCTAAACATGGCCCCTCACACACAATCTGTGTCCCTAGACCACCACCAAGTCACCTTCTTTTCTGATTGTGAGGGGGAGGGGAGGGCACTTTCCCGGGTTAAGAAAAAAGGCCAAGATGCTGAAGTCCATGTGAGTGCAGGCAGGGGATGGGGGCCTGTCCACTACGAACTGGTTTCCCACAGGAGCCCCCAAAGGGTCCCCATTGCTCTTCTCCATCATTTTCCTTCAAGTCAACCTAGAAAACCAGCTGTCCTCTAGCACAGATTTCACATCATAACTCTTGGCAGAGTCACAACCTGCCAGCCCCTGGGCCTGTCACCCCAGCAGGATAAAGTCTAAAGCCTGTGAGCAGGCTGAGAGAAGGCCTCCCATGTGGCCTCTGTCTTCTCCGCTTCATCTGTCTTCACTCCCCTCTCACATACCTGTACTTACCTTCTCCGTGATCCTGCACCTACCCCAGGGCCTTTGCTCACGCTCCCCAGCTGAGTCTGGGGTCTCAATCTTTCCTCTCCACCATCCATCCAACACCCCATCATCCCTCCATTCTTCCAGCAAACCTTCCCGACTATCCTGCCTCCCGTCTGCAGCCAGATTATCAGTCAGTGACTTGCCTAACAAGTGCCCTGTATCTCCACGAGCCAGCAAAATCCTGAGGCTGGGACTATCCCATCAGTTTAGCATAGAGCGAGCTCAACATTAATCACAAAGTAATTGTCAAAAATGATGTCCTGACTTACTTCTTTTCCTTACCCTGCGCCCCAGAAGTCCACCAACTGGAGCTACACTTTGCCTTTGGGCACCAAAATGAATCAGAAAGTTTTTTGGTTTTTACTATTCTGTCTGATAGCCAAGGCAACGTGTCCACAGAACCGTAAGACATTAGCTTCACGCAGACCAAAAAGCACGATACAAAGACCTTTCTCACCTGAGTTTCCTTGGAGCTGGTTCTGAGTGGGAACCCACTGCCCAATTCCTGGAGCAGGCAGTGCCCAGCGGCAGCAGAGGCGGCAGCAGCAGCAGCCACAGTCAGTTGTGGCTTTCAAGTGGCCCAGAGCCCGGTGGCAGGGAGGCTGCCTAGCCTCTCCCCCTCCACACACTGTCCCAGCTCCCTCTCCAGAGGCCACTCTGTTGTATCAACACATCCTGCAGTAGGTGAGCTCAAACCTGCCACACCGGCCAGCCCTGCTCCACCCCAGCCCCACCTGGGCCCCGCCCTCTGCGACAACCTTGAGTCCCCACTGCCAAGCAAGAACGGAGTTCTCTGAAGGGGTAACTTGCCTCTCAGAGAACTGAGGTTGGGATCAAGGGTTCCGGGGGGCCTTAGAAGGGCAAGGAAGACAGCAGGCTACTTCAGCTCCTACACAAATCAAAACACTCCTTCAGTCTCAAGAATGAGGCTGGGGTGTGGCTTCCTGGGAGAGCACATGCCCAGCACGTAGGAGGCCCTGGGTTTGATCCCAACACTACACCAAACAGTAAGAATGAAATAACATTAAGAAGTAGTTTTGGAAGAGAACAAAGTATCTCATTCACCATCCTCTTAAGTACTTTCCCAGGCACGGTATTTCTAAAGGCGAAGAGACAGGTGAAGCCGTAGAAAAACCCGGCATGTGAAGTCCAGCTTCCGAAGCGGCCAAGTTAGGAGTACTGACATTTATTTTGCAGAGTGATGAGAGGAACGAACGAGTCAGAGAGTTTCCTGGGCTCAGAGGCTTCCACTGCAGCAGCCACCTGCCTGCTTTGATATGAATGAACTTTCCAGAACAGCTTTTCCAGAATGTACCCACCCAGGGTCCCTGTAAAATGTACCCAATGGGTCCTCAAATGGGAGGTAGTTTTTAGTTGTTTTTTTTTTTTTCCATTTTACAGTGTGTGAGTGTGTGTGTGTGTGTGTGTGTGTGTGTGTGTGTGTGTGTGTTTTGTTTGAGACATGGTCTCATGTAGCCCAGGCTGGCCTTGAACTTACTATGTAGGAGAATTTCTGACCCACTTGCCCCACCCCACCCCGTGCTGGGATTTCAGGCATGCGCCACCACCCCTAGTTTATATGGTGCTGGGGATTGAACCCAGGACTTCATGAATACTAAACAGGCACTATGGTGATATTTTCTTTGTACCAAAATGTTATTTGTATGTTAATAAATAAAGTTGCCTGGAGGTCATAGCTATTAGCAAGCCATAGGAAAGCAGGGCAGTGGTGGTGTACGTTTGTGATCATAGCACTTGGTAGACAGAGCTAGGTAAGTCTCTGTGTGTTCAGGTTACAGCCAGCATTGGATACACATGCCTTTAATCTCATTACCAACCATAGAACACCTGGAGGTCTATACAGATAGGCCGTAATAAGGCAGTCCTGTGGTTGGGTTTATAACCAATGAGAAGGCAGAACAGAGACTATATAAAAAGACTTTAACCCAGGAAGTGCCGGCTCCTTCGGAGAGATAGGACCACTGCAGGAGGAAGGGTAAGGTTTTGGCTCTTAGCTCTGACCTTCTTGGCTTTCTTCTTTGCGTTGGTTCTGTGTTTCTTATTTATACGACGGTTGGTTACATCTACAAATGGCGCCAGAATGTGGGGCAGGAATTTCCACCTAAAACCTGAGAAAAGATTCTAAAATGGAGCTAAAAACAGCTTCCTAATTATCTCTCTCAACTGAGCGGCAGCTTGCCAGCTTGAGCTACTTGTGGGTTGCTGGCGTGTGCGCTCGACCTGCAGTATGGCGGGAATGAGGCCTCTGCAAGTGGCACATTAAGCTGTGTAGTGGATTTAGCCTTTCCTAGTACAAAACAAAAAAAAGAGGTTTCTGGGCTAAACGCTGCTTTGATAGAAGCAT
This sequence comes from Peromyscus aztecus, assembly GCA_902168405.1. Classification (NCBI taxonomy): domain Eukaryota; kingdom Metazoa; phylum Chordata; class Mammalia; order Rodentia; family Cricetidae; genus Peromyscus; species Peromyscus aztecus. Next base: position 2,475 of record CABHPQ010172638.1, on the reverse strand, counting down.
AGACCCACGAAGGCTCCCAGAGCTGACGGTAAACGTATCACCGCCGTGTTGGGAAGCTGAGGTGGGTGGAGCCAGCAGCCACAGCACCCTTTCAGTCTTAGAAATGCTGCAGTTTAAAACAATTGATTCACAATAAGACAGATTCAGATGGAACAAGACTTTAAATGCTTTAAAATGTGTGTAAAATGTACGTAGGCTTCAAAGAGAGATAAAAAGGAATATATACAGTTATATAAAGAAATAGATAGTTTTGAAAAATGAAGTCTTTAAAGAAACAGTAAAGGTAGTATAAAATATAAGCCACGTAAAGATGGATATCACACAGAGAATCTGCATTGTGTTGTCTTTGGGATTCTTAACTGCAGAGAGATATTTGATTGTAAAGGAAGCTGAGTTAAACCAATATGTATATTTTAAAGATACCTTGACTTCAAAATTTGGATGTAAGGATGTGTTGCTTTGGAAAGGAGACTCTGCTTTTGTTCCCACAGAAAGCCAGAGGCTATGGATTTGTTCCAGATTAAGATACATCAGGTTTGACCAGCCAAGACCACCTGAAAGGTCTCTGATGACACCAAGGCCCAGATTATCCAGCATCCAGAACCATTTCAAGGCAACTGGCTCAGACGATACACCCTCATGGACTACTCGATGATCCTAAAATTTTCTTTGTATCCCCATAAGATACAGCGCCCCCCTCCAGCAGGAAGTAGTAAGAGAAGCTACGCCCAAATTCCCAAATTATATGTAATTTACTTTGTTAAGGTTAAAACCTTCCTTTTTGGAAAAAAAAAAAATGGGGGAAGTGCTGTGGGATGTTCTGTATGGCAAATGTGTTGCTAATAAAACACTGATTGGCCTGTGGCTAGGCAGGAAGTGTAGGCGGGACTAACAGAGAGAATAAAAAGAACAGGAAGGCAGAGGGAGACACTGCCAGCCGCCACCAGGACAAGCAGCATGTAAAGATGCTGGTAAGCCACGAGCCATGTGGCAAGGTATAGATTTATAGAAATGGATTAATTTAAGATATAAGGACAGTTAGCAAGAAGCCTGCCACGGCCATACAGTTTGTAAGCAATATAAGTCTCTGTGTTTACTTGGTTGGGTCTGAGCGGCTGTGGGACTGGCAGGTGAAAGAGATTTATCCTGACCGTGGGCCAGGCAGGAAAACTCTAGCCACAAGGCACTCTGCTATCTGAGCTACATCCCCAGCTCTTGTTTTCCACTGTTTCCTATGGAAAACATTTAAATATCTGTCAGAGTAGAAAGACCTGTTAGTACAAGGACCTTCCAGCTACATGTCACTCAACTCCAACTTGAATTTTGTGTCATCTAAACTCCACTCTCCTCTAATTATTAAATCTTTGAAGTTAATACCATATACATATAATTTCTTTCAAAAAAACATCAACATGTTGTATACTTTTTTTTTTTCCAGAACTGAGGACTGAATCCAGGGCCTTGCGCTTGCTAGGCAAGCACTCTACCACTGAGCTAAATCCCCAACCCCGATGTTGTATACTTCTAAAAGATAAAGATTCCTTCATAGAGACACACACACACAAAGTCATGACCACTCCTCAAATTCAGCGATAATTCTTTCACATAAGATACCCTGCCAGGGATGTCTGCACTGGCTTTAACTGTGAACTTGACACAGCCTAGAATCACTTGGAAGTTGTTAATCCCACCGGTCAAAAATAAGACCATTACCACAATTTAAAGTCAAATTTAAAGTAAGCTTTAATTAAATACTGGCCAGGGTTATGGGCTCTGCCAGGTCTATACTCCGTGTTCCCAGGAAATGGCCCTGAATCAAGGTTTGCAGAGGCTTGAGAAGGCAAAACCCATAATACACTGCATTTTCCATGAGGGCAAGCATACCTCCTAACTATATCCAGTCTGGGTCAAGGGTACATCCTGACGTATTTTCTGCCCACGTACCTGCCACCCACATATGATCAAGCACAGCCGGTGCAGATAGGTCAAACAAACTTGTTTAGGGGAGTTATCTCCCATAAACAATAGCCTCCAGCATTTCAGGAACTATCTGTCCTTGGGCAAGGGGCTTGCAAATCAGAGGCATTTTGTTTTATGGATCTCTAAGGCATAGTAATTAAAACTTAAAATGTAACTTTGAGCTGGGCGGCGGTGGTGGCACACACCTTTAATCCCAGCACTCGGGAGGCAGAGGCAGGAGGATCTCTATGAGTTAGAAGCCAGCCTGGTCTATAAAGTGAGTTCCAAGACAGCCAGAGCTGTTACACAGAGAATCCCTGTCTGGAGACAGATGAAAGTGAGCAAGGGTGTACTTATTCTATGTTTGCTCTTGACTGTGGATGTGTTATGGCCAGCTGCTTGAGTTCCTGCCTTGACATCCCCAAAATGATAGAGAGGAACTTGGAAGTGTAAGCACAAGAAATCATTTCTACCTCTATGGTTTCTGTTTCTTTGGTTTTGTTTTGTTGTTGTTGT
>CABHPQ010172637.1:0-23034 GCA_902168405.1 Peromyscus aztecus | reverse complement strand
TAGGAGCTGTCCAAAAATCCTTCTCTCTCTCTCTCTCTCTCTCTCTCTCTCTCTGTCTGTCTTCATTAAATCTCATAGCCATCCTGTGACGTTTTACAAGAGAGGAAACTGAGGCACAGACAGGATGCCTCCATCCAGAGACTGGACAAAGGGATGCATCCAGCTTAAGAGGAGGAGCCAGGGTCTGAACTAGGTGACCTGGCTCTGGAGACATTGATCATCATAAAGTGACAGAACATGTTTGAATTTCTACATGGATGTATGGGTTTCATGGCAGAGAGACGTGGCCCTCGTGTTCCTGGATCTATGTCTGGGATCAAGACAAAGCTTTCTCTGTGGAAATGGACTTGGGATCTGGATCAGGAATTTGCCATTACCTGGGTTTCCCTTGCTGTTCAGGGGATTCTCACATTTCTATGTCATCATTATGGTCAGTATTTTGCACAGGGACTACATTTTACATGATAACCCTGGAAACCATAGATGAATCAGCAGTCTTTTCAGGTTTCACTGAGATCTGAGGAAACTAGGAACCCAGAGCCTGGACATCTCACTTTACTGGGGACAAGATATTTAGACAAAAGTCAAACTTAGGCTAGGAACTGGTACAGAGAGACAGAATGGCACAGGAAGTAATGACAGACTAACCAGGGCACTGTGAGCATGAAGCAGGATCTGTGTTCCAGAGTCTTCTCTCCAAAGGTCATGAACATCTGTGGGACTTCTGGGGCATTACATCACTTTGCTGTGGGAGATGAGCTGTGTCTCTGGATCATGAAGGAGGTGGAGACCTTGGTCAAGAGCTGGGGGTTGGGGGAGAACTAGGGTGGAACTCAGTGGTAGAGCACTTGTGTAAGAGCCCCCCTCCTGGAGACCGTCCTAGAGCCCACTCAGTCTGTCCTGTGTCCCTTTCTTCTCATGAACACCATAGTGACCTCTTGTCTCCTTCTCCCTCAAGTTCACCAGATCACTTTTCTTTGTGGTCCACTGTGTGGGCGCTCAGTTCATGGACTCCCCACCTTGGCCCAAGATGGGGAGCAGGATGAAGGGCTCAGTAGATTTTTCTGCCACCTGGCCTTGTGATCTCTGTCCTGAGTGGGGCTGTAGCAACCCCAGTTCCAGGGGATCCAGTGGCCTCTTCTGACCTTTGAAGTCACCAGGCATACATATGGTGCACATACATACATGCAGGAAAAAACATGCAAAATAAACAAACAAGAATTTGGCTGAGGTGAAGACTCCAGGTATTACATCAGCTCTGAGGGAAGCATTTAGGGTGCCCAGGTGCAGGCTGGAGAGAGATACTGCTGACCTCATTAAGACATTCCCATCCCTTCAGCTCTACTTGAGCCCAAGATCTCTGATGACATACATTGTGGAATATTCTTTTAACTGGATTACATTTATTTATGCTGCAGAACATTACTTTAACTGTGTAAAGGTGTATTACTTTTGTTTATGCTGCATTTATTTGTTTAACAATGTAAGGATGTGTATTTAATTATGAAAAGATGTGTTGCATCTGTTTCATCTTGCCTGCCTGAGGCCCCTGATTGGTCTAATAAAAAGCTGAATGGCCAATAGGCAGGAAAGGGATAGGCGGGACTGGCATGCAGAGAGGAAAAATAGGAAGACAAATCTAGGCTCAAGAGAGATGAGAAAAGGAAGAAGAATGAGATGAGGAGAGAATGAGGGACCTGCCCAGGGCAAGAAGCCAGGCAGACGCCAGCCAGCCAGACACAGAGAAGCCGTGAAAGTGAGATAGACAGAAGTAAGGAAGGTAGATAAAGAGAAACAGGTTAATGTAGTTAAAAGAACTAACCAGAAACATGCCTAAGGTAGGCCAAGCATTCAAAACTAATAATAAGTCTCTGTGTCATGATTTGGAAGCTGTTTGGTGGCTTAAAAGAAAAAGCCTGGTACAGAAATAGCCTTATGGTTTTTCCTCAGACAGGCTTAGTAAGAAGGTTGAGGGACTCTCCAGTCAAGCGTCTACTGTCTCTGGTCCCTGCCTTCTAGGGCTGGTTACAAAGTGTGGTCAGCAGAGGGCAGCATTGAGCTTCACACAGCCGAGCGAGCGCCTTCTGCTCTCAGACCCACTGGAAATTGAACTTCCCTTCTCTGATCCTCCAGCTCCATTGCACAGATGGGGAAATCGGTCCTTGGAAGGACAGAGAGAGACGCAGGAGTAAGTTAGGCTATTTGACATTGGTTTAACATTCTCGGACTTTAAGGCCGAGGGAGTGTTCTTTTGGGGGTGAAATTAGCTACAGGAAAGTGAGCGGTGGGGAGAGGGAAACATCTGGAGGGGCTGAGTAAACAGGAAGTCCTGTCCTGGGGACAGATCTATCTTCAGGATTGGCTTTCCTCTAGTCTTTTGAGCTAATATGCCTCTTGCTCCTTTCCCCAGCCCAGCTTCACCCCTGACTTTAACCTCTGACCCCACTACTTAGCAACTGGGCACAGGTTTCGCTCTGTCACTCTGTGACATTGGGCAGGTAGCCCAGCTCCTCCAAACATCTTTAGGAGAGCTTTAAAGATCACGCGTGCCACGGAATCAGGAGGCTGCAGACCCATAGAAGGTGAGGGGCAGGTGGGAGGGGCTTAGGCCCCCCCAGCTCAGAGTCTGTGAGGTGGGAGGCCACCTGTCTAGGTGTCCGATTCCAGAATTCTCGAAGAAGAGCTGGCCCCTCGGTGGGAGTCTGTGACAGAGCAACAGGGTGGGCCATTACCGCAGAAGAATTTAATTCGGAAGCAAGAAAAGTTTCTGGGATGAAGGGATCTCTATAGCCTCTGGGCCTGAGGCCTCCCACCCACATCCCTTGAGAAGTACAATTGCTAGAGCTCAGGTTTTGTGCCTGTTCGGTGGAATGCTGGTAAGAATTATTGCCCCAGTTCCAGCCTCAGTTTCCCCTTTGACTGCGTGGGGAAGAGGTGCCCATGTGCTCCATCCTTGCATTCTTGTGGAAGGCTCCACCAGTGCAGTCCCGCCTCACCCCTACAGCCTTTCTCGCTCTCCAGTGCCCTGCTCCTCAGACAGGCAGGCAGAGCGGGCGTCCGCGCCTCCGGGGGACCTGGACCCGAGGGTCGGGTGGTGAGGATGCAGCCAGGCCGACCGGATCGCTCCCGCCGCGCTGCAGCTCGCTCGGCGCAGGGCCGCCCCGCCTGCCGCGCCTCCCCGGGCGCCCGCATTAAAGCGCATATGCAAGCCATGAATTATCAACTGAAAGGAGTCAATTACCGGCTCTAAAAACGAGTGTCTGCGCCCGGAGCGCCCCGGGCCATCCGCCTATTTACGGAGCGATTTCCCCCCGCCCGGCTAGGGAGGAGGCCTCGGGAAGGGAGGCGAGAGAGTCGAAGACACCGAGCCCTAGACTGAGGGAGAGCAGGACGGGAGAGAGGTCCAGAGACAAGAGTGGGAGAGACAGCCACTAGGTTGGGAGAGAGGAACGGAAGAACCATAAGGAGTGAGGTTGGGGAAGGAGAAAGGTAGCCCCGGTCCCTCCTCTCTTCAAAGCAATGGGTTTGAAGTGGAGTCCTAGGGGTGTCCAGGCCCTGGATGTCTGAGGACCCAGCCCTGGGAAGGGTGGTCCCCAGACTAGGTTCTTGGAGACAGTTCTGGTGTACAGGCCTGGATAGGGTGAGAGGAGAGGCCATTCCATCCTTGCAGTTAAGTGGGGAGTAGACTGCAGCATTGTCCAGTGAGGAGTGACCACCAGGGAGGAACAGGGACCCAGGTGTCGGCACTGCCCGCCACAGTGACAGAGAAATAGCCAAACCAAGCCTACTGTGCTCTGGAAGTTCTTTGACCTCCTCACTCACTCCAGGTACCCTCCTCCGGAAATGCTTTTCTTGCCTGCCTGTTATTCATTCTCTTGTTCCTGTACCTGCCCCAGCGGTAGTACACACCCCATCCTGTTCCTTAATCCCGACCTGACTTCTCTAGCGGGCAATGGGCACCATCAGGGCACCGCCTTGTCTACCTTGCTCAATATTGGGTTTGCCAAGAAAGCTCTGTAAAACTTGCCACAAGAAGGAAGGAAGGGAGGGAGGGAGGGAGGGAGGGAGGGAGGGAGGGAGGGAGGGAGGGAAGGGAGGAGTGAAGTAGCCAGAGGGGATTTGGGCCTAGCTGTGACCAGGATAGCGGAATGCATATAGACCCAAAACAGGTCTGTGCATTCAGATGAAAGGCTTCGGGCTGGCACTCTGCTGAGGTGAGGACAGGCCAGCCCTTTCTACACAGCAAGGGAGTGGGAGAGGGAGCAGGGATGAAGGGACCTGAGGCCTCAAGTATAAGCACCAGCCATCACTGCCAGAGGCCTGTGGCTTTGCTCTGAGTGCTCCAGGGCCCCTAAGAATCCTAGACTTCCTTTGCAAGCATGGACCCTCAGAACCTTCCCGTAGACAGAGTCCCGGGCTTGGAGTGAAATAGCCTTTCTTTTCTACCGTGTGACTGTCGCCAGGCCTCTAACTTCTGAGTCTTGGGTTTCTTATCGAGCACGTGTGTAGGATGCTGTCTAGTTCTCGCACGCACTTCCTAAACAGGGGCAGCCCTGCCCAAGGGCAAGACCGGCTGCCACTCACTGAAGCTTCCAAGGCGTCGAGCGAGCACCTAGCAGTGGCTTATTGCTCTTCTTTCAGTAACTGGGAATTTCTAAGTCAATGTGCAGATGATGATAGTCCAAGAGAGGCTGGGATTGGAAAGTGACAACATCAAGTGCTGAAGCCAGCCTGACACCAGAGCCTCCTGGCCTTGGCCCATACACCTACAGCCCACTAAGTCTTTCTAGTCCACCGAGTCCAGATCCCCCACGATGAGGGGTGTAGTGGGGGTGGTGTCACAGGAAAGCAGGGTAGTTCTGGTCTAGCAGAGGTGGCCCCTGGAGTCCTGTTCCTGCTATTGCGTGGGCCAGACGTCCAGGCTGACGAGTTTGCAGCCCCGCCATGCCATTACCAGGCAGCCAGAGGGGGTGTCTGCAAGCGCCAATGCCGGGGTTCCTGCGGCCGCTTGCCTATTAGTTGCTGGTGGCTTCATGGTGATTTATTGGGGCTTCTTCATTTCCCCTTGGTCCGCTATAAACATATTTATACCACCAGAGTGACCGATAAATTTCCCTTATGAATCCCGTTATCTCCCCTATTAACCATCCGTCACCTTTTATGCGGCCACAATGGGCCAGGCCAGGGCACTGGGGCTGGGTGGGAGGCCTGCGGCCCACAGCCCCTGAGCCCAGTGAACTCTTCACCTCCCCCACTGCTCCCCAGGCAGGGCAGTTGCTGCTGTTTCTGAACTGCCTCCAGGATGAGGACAGACTGGACCAGGTTTGGGGAGAGATGGGGGTGACTTTTGAAATATGGCTTCCTCTAGGGTCTCAGGACGGGAAGTCCCTTTTAGGGTTAACTGGAGTGTCTTCTGCTATCACTCCGGTTCTTCATCCCTCTGAATGTAGCTCATCCCTCTGAATGTAGCTGTGAGCCAAGACAGAGCTGCCCGTGTGCTCAGAGGGGACTGAGGACAGCTGTCACTCGGTGAGCACCCTCTCTGTGCCAGTCATGTTGCATACAGGATGCTATGTGACCCTCACCAGAGCCCCATTTTTTTAGAAGAGAGCGAGGAAACAAGGCTCAGAGACATTCAGCCAAGAGCCTCCGATCACCCGGCAGAGCTATGCTTTGGGGAGGCTGTCTGGCCCTGAATCTTGTGTTTCTGATCTGTAGACAGCCGCCTCTCCTGCCCGGGGATGGGAAATATTCATCCAAGGGAGTTCTGGAAAGACTGCTAAGGCACAGAAGAGGGAGGGAAAGGGGAGGAAGGGCCTCAGTGGAGGGCCAGTAAAAAGGAGAGGGCATTTTGCGGAGCTGGGAGTTGCCTCTCTTTCTTTCTAGTTGGGCATCTGTTAAGTGAATCTTGGTTTAAAGCCTGTGGCTGGGAAGAGACTCAACAGTATGTGAGCCAGGGTGGCAGAGTCAAGGAGACCAGGGTGTATAGTCCTCTGGGCCTGGGGTGCTCCCTAGTGGAGATGCAGGCTAAGCTCCCTGAGGGATGTCTAAGTCACTTCTAGTCCTAGTAACAGTGTCCTGAGTAGTCTGGAGATAGCTGGGGTAGAGGGATTAGGGGGGCTCAGTATCCCAAGGAATTGATTCTCTCCTGACAAGGGGGTGTAAAGAAGTCATTCTGGGTATCTCTTTACCTTTCATGATCCATTTATGCTGTTTTCCCACACTGACACCTAGGGAGACAGAGCCCACTCTGGGAGAAAGGGGTCCTGGGTTCCACCCTTATTCTTTCACTGACCTGCTGTGATGTCTGTCTGACCCTTTCTTGGCCTCACCCCTTAGAAAACCTCTAGCTCAGACTCCAGGCTCATACTGCCCTATGCCATGGGGACTGTCCCTCCTCGGACCAGAACTCATGCAGTTGGGGACAAGCAGGGCAAAGCAAGCCATTGCCAACTGGTGGCTCTGGGTGGCTCTCCTGTGGCTGGTTGTTAACTGTGCTTTCAGAGGCTGTCACCTCTCTTCTCTCTCCTTCCCACTCTGTGCCGTCATTTGTCTGTCTGTCTGCCTTTGTCCATGGCCTGGTATTGCTCCCCACTCCAACAAGGCTGTTCTCCCTCGGAGAAAGTAAGCTCTCGTGTGAGACAGCAGTGTGCACACTCCCTCCCTCTCCCTTCCCACCCCCTCTCCCACACTCACACACATACACTCTCTCTCAGTCATTTTCAATGTCATAAATTTCCACGTCTCTCTCCTCCACTCGGCTATTACCTGCGCCTCCGTCACCGGGCAGCGCGCTCGCTCCCAGATGGGCTAGGCCATCTCCGCTCTGCAAATGACTAAGGGAGAGAGAGGCAGGGAAGGAGGGAGAGAAAGGAACAGAGAGATGGAGAGAGAATGTGGGTGAGCAAAGTCAGACTGAGCAGAAAAGGAGAGAGAAGTAGCCTCAGGGAGGGACAGGCCATTCCTAAGTCCCTTCTCCCTCCTCCAAATACTGAGGTCACTGCCACCTGGGAGCTTGCCTGGGTCCAGACTAGGACAGAGTGGGTGGGTTATGCTAAGTCTTGGGGAGAGTCAGGTTTCTTCTCTGTCCTCTGGTGGAGTGCCCATTTCTCTCAGGTGCCAGCTTGCAGGGGTGGGGTGGGGAGAAGGGTGGGAGGTGGGGTGCTGCTGCTTTGGAGGCCAGTTGGGTAGGGAGGGAAGAGGTGGTCTCAGAGCAAGGCTTTTCTCAGCAACCCTGTGAGAAGGAAAGTGAGGAAGGGCCCAGGGAGAGCCAGAGTAGCCAGGCTGAAGAGAATGCTCCCCCAAAGGGGCCCCCAAGGCTTTCAAGATCCCCAAGATACTGCTGGGAAAGACCTTGGAAAATACACCTTACTGTTTCTGTTGCAAGTGATGACTGTGTGTGTGATACTGGTGCACAGGCCCTGGGCCTGGAGAGCTGACCCCATAACCTCCTGAAAGGCATTAGAACTACTGCTCTCAATCCTTCGAATGAGTCTCTACCCTAGACTGACCATGGGGAAAATGTAAATATCATCTGCTGTGTTCTCTCTCTCTCTCTCTCTCTCTCTCTCTCTCTCTCTCTCTCTCCTTTTGAGATGGGGGGTGTCTAATTTTGGAACTCACTGTGTAGCCCAGGCTAGCTTCAACTTCATGGCAGTTCTCCCGCCTCCCAAGTTCTGGAATTACAAGCTTGAACCACCATGCCTGCCTTGTCTCTTTCTTAACTTCCAACAGGGGATGGGGAGATGGTTCAGAGGATAAAAGCACTTGTCTTGCGAACACAAGGGCTGGAGTTTGGATCCCCATCACTTACATAAAAACCAGGCTGTGTGGCAGACACACACACACACACACACACACACACACACACACACACACACACACCCCAACCAACCAAACAAAAAACCCAACAGCTCCATACTTACCCGGAGTAAAACTGAAATCATATCTGGTCCTGTTCTTTCTTCAGGCCCTCCTCTGGCTCCACCTCCTAGCAGGGCTTAGTTTGTGTCCAAGGCCTTGGCATTCCCTGCTCTCCTTTCTCCACAGGCCCAGCTCCTCATCTCCAGGTCGAAAGTCATTGTACTGAGCTGAACCTGACCATCTCAGCCAGTGACATGCCGCCCCATTAATCTTGTCATGGCCATCCAAATACTTACTTTGTAGCACTTCCCTGTGCACTACCATTATTTGTTTTCTTAGGCCTTTATTTATTCAATGGATTGTATGTCTATGACATCTGGGACCACATCTGTCCCTTCACCAAAAAGTACCTGCCACATCAGGAGCCCCTAGGGAGCTTTTGTAAGCTAGGAGTGATGGTACATGCCTGTAATACCTTTGAGGGGTGGAAATGGGGATGTAGAATTTGAGCAAGATCCTGTCTCAAAAACAAACAAAAAAAAACTAGTATCTTTGGGTCAATTGATGTATTATTCTGTCCTTGGTTTAAATGGAGCCTGATAGCTATTGAGCTAGGGTGATGGTCTCAAGCTTGGTATCCCTCTGAAAAAAAATCTGCTGAAATCTCAGCATGATAGATCCCACTCCTGTAGGAAAAGCATCTTGCTCTGGTGCTGGGAATTTAGCTTGTGATAGGCACCTATGATCACAGAAAAGTCTGTCCTTGCCTGGACTTCACTCATCTCCGGGTGAATATTTGCATATTCTCACAGACACACTTTCACACAGAGTCACATGGGCACAAAGTGACCTAAGATGAGCCACAACCAAGGACAAAATCCCTTGTACATGCACATAAACACCAAGGCACACAGAATGACTGATCCACTTACTCTTCTTTCTGCATAGGATAGACACAGCCCACAGGTGTGTTTGTGGACACACACGCACACACACACGCACACACACACACACACACACACACTTCCAGATTTATACTTTGTATACAGATACAGTCATCAAAACCAATATAAATACTTAGACATCAGTAGAGGAGACACCTGTTCCTTTCCTTACTAGTCTATTCCACGGAGTAACAGCCTGGGTTCTGAGCTCTTCCCTGGCAGTAGAATTCACTAGACTGAGTGCACCACTATGCTCTGGCCTCAGCCCTGTACACACACACACACACACACACACACACACACACACCACCACCACACACCACACCACACACACACACACACACACACACACACCCCACATACACCCCTCCATCACTGCTGCTCTTATGATCTTATGAGACTCTCAAGCTTCCACAGAGTTACTCTGGCCAGAAGCATGTCTCATCTGGAATCGAGATCAGAGCTTTGTCTGTGGACAAGGTCAAGGTTCACTAGGTAGATGGGGGTAAGGATCTTTCAGGTCAAAAGCCAATCAAGGGCCGATGTTCTTGATGCTCTGTCTCTCTGCTCACAGGTCCACAAGCCCTACTCATACTGTCTCAAGCAGTTGCAGGTAGAACCAAAACTCAGGGTCCGCATCATGAGCCTCTGCAGCTGGTGGAAGGTGGGGGGGGCAGGTGGGGGCCTAGCCTGGGCAGATAGCTGTGAGGTACGTTTCCATCTCTGCGGGTCGGGCAGGCGAAGCCATTTCCAATCTGCTCTCTATCATTTTCAATATCATTAATCCCAGACACTCTATTTTCCATGCCTGCGCAGCCAGGCCCCCGAGTGTGCGCCGTGTAAAGTGACACATATTCATCACCGGCTCGTGGCGCCGGCGCCGACGCTGATACAATATTAGTGTTGCCCCCCCGCATGGGGCCCGCTCCGCCCGGCTCCCCGATGGCACGAATCCATCACCTGGACCCCGTGTCACTTTCCCCAGCAGCCACATTTGTTTGGGCACTTAGGAGGTAATTGTGGCACATTAGCCAGGGTGGGGAAGGGCAGGGCTTTGGGCCTCTGCAAAGCGGAGGAGGAGGCATCTTCAAGAACAGCCCCATTGCATCCTGGCCTGGCTCAGCACCTGGCTTTGGCTAGGCTCCTAAAAACCCGGGTTCTTGCCCAGTTCTATGTGGAAAGCGTGGAAATGGACCCAGTGTTGGGGAGGTCAAGTCTGGGCCTATCTGGAAGACTTAGAGGTGACGGCTTCAAAGCCTTTTCTTGTCAAGATGATCCTGTCCCAGCACTGGAGCAGGTGTGGCAACCTGAACACCACTGGCTCCACATGGAGCGGGTGGAGGTGAGCCCAACTCTGAGGAAAACTTTAGCCCTGGCCTCAGAGCCTGGTTCCAAGAGGAGAGGCTATTTCTCTGAGGTGACAAGGTTCAGTCCTCAGAACCTTAACTGAGTCCTGTGGTGGTATTGTGTTCCCCAAAATATTGTGTACCTTAATAAACTTATCTGGGGTCAGAGACAGAACAGCCACAATATTAAACATGAGGATAGGCAGTGGTAGCATACACCTTTATTTATTTTTTTTTTTTTTGATTTTTCGAGACAGAGTTTCTCTGTGTAGCTTTGCGCCTTTCCTGGAACTCGCTTTGGAGACCAGGCTGGCCTCGAACTCACAGAGATCCGCCTGCCTCTGCCTCCCAAGTGCTGGGATTAAAGGCGTGCGCCACCACCGCCCGGCCGGTAGCATACACCTTTAATCCTAGCATTCCAGAGGCAGAAATCCATGTGTTCAAGGACACACCCAAGCATGGTGGCCCACGCCTTTAATCCCAGAAAGCAAGCCTTTAATCCCAGGGAGTGGTGGTAGAAAGGAGAAAGGTATATAAGGCGTGAGGACCAGAAACTAGAGGCATTTGCCCTGGAGAGGCATTTGCCCAAGAGAGGCATTTGGCCTGGAGAAGCATGTGGCCTGGTTAAGCATTCAGGCTTCTAGCAGCAGTTCAGCTGAGAGTCATTTGGATATGAGGACATAGAGGCTTCCAGTCTGAGGAAGCAAGACCAGCTGAGGATCCGGCAAGGTGAGATAGCTGTGGCTTGTTCTGTCTCTCTGACCTTCCAGTGTTCACCCAATACCTGCCTCAGGTTTGATTTTATTAATAAGAACTTTTAAGATTCATGCTACAGAGTCCAGGTGGAAAGGTTGTCAACCCAGCCTAATTACTAGAAGTGGGTCAGATCAGGGTTCTTCCGGGAGACTGCCTGGAGGTGGTGAGCTACACATAGGGATAGCTTCTGGGATCAGGGCTTCTGAGCGCACAGTAGAAGGGAGGAGCAGCCAGGGTCATTGATCTGAGCAGAAGCCAGACCATGAAAGGGCATGGGTTTTCCCTCTCTAGTCCGCAGGGATAACACCCATTAACCTCGTCAGTAGACAAATTGCCCATCTTGTCAAATTCCCATTTAAAATGCAAACTCGATTTGACAGTGTAAACTGAGTGGAGGTAGGAGCAGATAATCCAGTGGAGGCTCATTATGGAGGCCCAATGAGAGGGGCCTGCTGGGATGGCCTAACGAACCTGCCATGATGAACCTTCCAGCCAGTTAATATCCCACCATCCACTCGATACCTCTGCCTGCCCTACTGCCCACCCCTGCAAAAAGTCTGGGGATCCCAGCTCCCTACCACTACCTCTGGGATGGTCCATCTCAAGACTTTGGAATTACAGCTGAGAATCTGTCCCTACCTCTCTGCCTGGTCACTGGGCAGTTTTTTTTCTCGGTTTGTTTTTTTTTTTTTTTTTTTTACAAAGCAACAGCAACCAACCCTTCCCAGTCCTCATTGGGACCCTGTACATATATTCCCCTACTGGATACGGACTGTAGCTGTCCTGTGAGTTGGAATTATCAACTCATTTCCACCTGAGAAACCCGAGGCTCAGGAGGCCTTCTTGTCGGAAGCAGCAGGCAGAGTGGCTTCTCTGGGAAATCCATCAGACTCCCCCGGTCAGGCTGCAGCTGCTGTAGTACACTGTGCCTTGGTTGTGAATGGATGTCCTTCTTTCCTCGGCTTCCCTGGTTTCAGTGCAGTCACTTGCTGTGTGAGGCTAGGAAAAGTGACATCCTTTTAAGCCTCATTTGTCTCATCTGTTAAAAAAAGAAAAGTGAACAACAATGGAGAATTTTAGTAAAGTTTTTGGCTTTGAATACTAATAACCACTCTGGCAATGTTTGCAGGTGTTTCACCTAGGGTGTTGGGTTAGGGAAGGGAGGGTGCGGTGGGAAGAGGAAGGAGGCTGGTCTCTGAGGAAGCAGCTACTGAACAGGCCCCTCTTGACTTCCAGGGGACCCCTAGGCTCACATAGTCTCCTGTCTTCTCAACTCCATGCGCAGGCTGCCATAATAAGAAAGACACCCATGGTCACTCTCAGGGACTGGACTGGATCTGACAGGTCTTCCAGGAGAGCATCCTGGGACACAGGAAGGTTCTGCCCACGCTGCACTGGTCCCTGCCCTGTGCTACAGCTGGGCTGTCGCCATCCATTTCTAAATCAAATAATGCCATGGGCAGTTAATGGTCTGTAGTTTCACCTCACCTCCTAGACAGGTATATATAGAGCCTCCAGCCAGGCTACACTTGTCCCTGTGGCGACCTGGGATGTTATACTGCCCAAACAAGATTGGAGCTGGCACTGAGTGACCCTGCATTCCCTTGCCAGTCCTTCCCAGGTACCAACACCATGACTCTGCATTTTCCTACCAGGATGTCTTACTTCCTCCAGGGTAGAGTTTGAATCTCTCAGCTAGCATTCAAAGCCTTTCACAATCTGGCCGCAGCTTATCTTCAGTCTCTCCCATGCAGTTTTCTGAACTTCCCTATCTCATTTGCCAGCTTTGAGTTGCCCTCATACCTTCATTTGGTACCCCCTCTATATTCAGGAGGCCAGAGGAGCACTTCCTTTGACCCTCTTCCTCACCTAGTTTTATCAGTGATCTGGAAGAGACCCTAGATCCTGTCTTGGGGGGAGCTACAGAGGAGCAGCTGAGGGGTAGATGGAATCCCCCGGCTCACTCCAGTTGTCTGCCCAACCACCCTCTGAGGCTGGCCTAATTCCCTTCAGAGCCCAGCTCCCATCTTCAGGGTGGTGCTTAGGGAGCCCAACGCTAATGCCTAAGAAAGTCGTGGATGGATTAGAAAGCTAGGGGGATTAGGGCCAGAGCTGGTGGCTGATGCAGGAGCTGAGCCCCCTCCTCCTGAGGAAGAGGAGGCTAATCCTGCTTAGCGATTGAGGAGAAGGAGCTGCAGCGCTGGGGGAGACTTCTACTGAAGCTGCTGGGCCCAGCAAGCGTGGAAGAAAGATCACCAGGCCTCTCTGTCTGTCACCCTTCTTTGCCCTGAAAACTTTTCAACCTGCTATACCTACCCACACTGCCCTGTCCAGCCACTTCCCCCAACTATTTTTAAACAATTATTGACAAGAATCTCTCTCTCCTTCTTTCACACACACACACACACACACACACACACACACACACACACACACGACACACATATATGAATGCAGGTTTTTGTGGAGTCCAGAAGAGCGTGATAGCTCCCCTGGAGCTGGAGTTCCAGGAAGTTGTGAACCTCTGGACGTGAGTGTTTAGAATCAAGTTCAGATCTTCCGTAAGAGCAGTAAGTGCTCTTAATCAACGAATCTTCTCTCTAGTCCCATCCCCTGACTTTCATAACAACCCATATCTCCATGCACTGCTGCTATGTCCTATCCATCTATCCATGCTGCCCAGAAAGTCTGTTGTGGACATCTTTGGGGGCTGTTAGATTTATTCATGCCTGCAGCTCCTGGGAGTGTTTCCTCCCCTGGAATTGTCCTCAGGTGCTCTCCCAAGGCCATGCCTTCCTCAGGTACAGTCTGTAGGTGACGGGGTAACGCAAGAGTAGGAAAACATGCTCTGCCCCCCTCTCAATCTGTGGCAACTCTGAAAGGCCATCCCAGCACTAGACTGGGCTGAGGAGTTGGCTGAGTCTCTAATATTCACTGCATTACAACTGGACCTCCCCCTCCAATACTGCTGTCCCCTTCCATCAATCCCCAGACCACTCTCCGTAAGCTTCCTGCACACAACCAATATCTCAAAGTCTCACCCTTCACTTTCTTCTTTGTATCTTACATTGGAGGATGGAAGCAGATTAGGTTGGCCCATAAAATTATGGTCTGGTTTCAGAAGCTCCTAACCTGGATGCTAGGTGGCTAGGTGTGGATCAACGAACCTTTTACTGGGCACCAATCCTCTGGGCTCCTTTGGTTTCGGTGGTGTAGTGTAGGGAGCCACATGTACTAAAGCTAGACCTAAGGTTCGGCCATGGAGATTCACTCTGAGATCCTGGCCTGAGGGAGGCCTGGGGGAACTGATTGCAGAACCAGAAAGAAAATCCTCATTAAGGGCTTAATCTGGGGTGAAGAGAGCTCACCTCCTGGGAGTCTGGTCTGAATGGAAAGCAGAACCCTGGTTTAGGAATCAGTGCTGAGTAGGAGAAAAGATACTACATACAGCTGCCTCCAAAAGGCAGCTGCACTCTAGACTCCTCTAGACTCGAAGAAGCAGGTTGACCCGCCTGCCTACTGACTGGGCTCTGCTGCTGTCTGCCCACCCAAGTCTTCCTCTGCTGGCCTTGGCTTGTTTCCCAAAGAGTCTCTTTTCAAATGTGGTGCCCGACTGTAGGAAGATGGGGCTTCTGAGTTGGTGGTGGGAGTGTGTAAGAAGGGCAGGAAACACACCCACTGGTGGACTCCTTAGCTCCTCTTGCTTGATGCTCTGTGGGAAGAGAGACCATCCTGGACCCAGGGCCTCTGGGAAATTCTGGCCCTGGAATAACTGGAGATCAGGGGCAAGGAACTGGATGGAGTGACCTTTGAGAGTCAGTCTGGGATGTGGTGGTCAGTGGAGGGGGCCACTTACATGCTGCTCCCTACGTTTGATGGACAAATGCTAATGATATTACCAGCAATTGACCAGAAACAAATAAATAATTCAGTCTGGCCTGAAAATGGGAGAAAAGTACTTAAATGCTATTGACAAGCCAGTCCCTGGCCTCATTACCCATGCAGACTCAGGCCTCTACATCGACCATGCCCCCAGACTCCTTCCAACCCCACTGTGGGCAGCCTTAGGCTCCCTCCCACCCACCTGGCTCAGGTTGGTCATGTGAAGAGTGACCCAAGGCAACCAGGTGGGGAGCTGAGGCTAAGGCCAATGGAGCTCCTACAGAAAGGAAGGTAGTTAGTTATCCAACCTCCTTTTCTTCTCCCCAAACCCATAGCTGTCTCTATTTGTAGAAAAGTGATCTCTGGTTCCAGCCCTGTTCAGGTACACATTCAGGAGGGGGACACAGACATGTGTTCATATGTGTGTATGCAGAGCCGGCCCACAGCTGCTGTATCCTCTTCCCAGACACAGGAAGAGTAGTGACCCCCTGGGCATCTGTCAGTCACCATGCTGTCTGGGGAATGCAAACTCATTAAATGTTTCCTTCCTTGTCACAAGGGTCCTTAGTTCCCAAGTCAGGCCTGAGGAGGAGGAAAACATTGTGCAGCTGATCCTCCGAAAGCACACCCAGTATTCCTGACTCTGGTAAGGAGAGAGGAGACTGTGAAGGCTGTGGGCTTCTGGGGAGCTGGCAATTTTGGCTCCATGGCACATATATGATACAACTCCTCCAGCAGCAGCTCTGCAGAAGAAAACCATTTCCTTCAAGTCACTGTCTTCCAGGGCCCGCCTGCCTTCCAGGGCATCTCTCTTGGCATCATCTGACCTCTTTAGGGGAACCAGAGAGGCTGGAACATATTTATGTCAGAATCAGAAGCCAACACCATCCACTGGTCAGAGTCTGGGGAGCCTCAGGGACTCCCTCGACCAATGCCTGGGTCTCAAGCAAGGGTTCAGTAGAGGTGAATCTGGAAGGAAGGTCTGTGACCTGGGCCTGGGGGATGGATGATGTTCTCAAGTTCTTGTACAGTCCAGGCCAGGAAATGGTTCTAAAAGGCATCCATTCTCTTTCACACTACATAACCCTCTCTGTGGGGGAGGGCAGAAGTCTGGTAGCCCTCAGTACCCACCTATCTCTGGTACCATGCCTAGCTCCTCACTCCCTGGTGAGACCAGAGCACCCACCCTGCGGTATGCTGGATTCTGGTGTGTGTTAGGGCGTGTCTCGAGCCCATGCCTCTCTTTTTGGTCTCCTCCCTGATGCTAGAGGAATCCCACTTCACCAGCGCACGACTCCAGGGTTTCCTAAACTAGCCATTTCTTACCACTTTTGCTACCCTATAGAGCTCCAGGGGCATCTCAGTGCCCCTCACCCTGGCCTCTGGACTGGAGTGAAAAACTCCTCCCTGCTGCTCACCATTCATAATGCTCTTTCTCCTCATGTTTCTTCCACCAACGTGTCCAATGTGTCCCACGGGGAGTCATTTATCCGGATCGACTGGCTCTCCTCTGTGCAAACATTCGTAGAGCATTAACAAGCCTAAAACCCAATTAGCCTTCAATTACTCAGCCTTAGCCAGATTTTCCGTGGTAGGGACAAGGCTAAGGAATGTATTTGGCATTGCTTGGGTAAAAGCCTTCTATTCCTTGGAGTCAACCTGCTCACCTTTGACTGCCAGTCCTGCCCTGGCCAGATTGCACCTCCCCCCCCACACTCTGCTTCCTGCCCAGTGTAAGCGTTCTACCTCTAGCCTCTCATTTCTCTTTAAAATGTTATTTCATAAATGTACATAACCAATACATAGCTTGAAAAGACTCAAGGAAACGGTGCAAAATAATACAAAATGAAAAACTGACCGACCTGTTACTTCCTATTCCCTAAATCCTACTGTCAGTAATTTAGGGGATCTCATTTCCTTCCCATGTTTGAGTTTATTTATTTTAATTTTAATTTTAATTTTTTTTTACATTTTATTTAGTTTAGTTTAGTGTGTGTGTGTGTGTGTGTGTGTGTGTGTGTGTGTGTGTGTGTGTTTGTGTACATGCTATGGCCGGAGTGTGTAAGTCAGAAGACAACCTTCAGGAATTGGTTCTCTCTTTCCATCATGTATGCTCCAGGGATTGAACTCAGGTCGCCAGACTTGGTAGCTAGTGTCTTTACCTGCCGAGCCATCTTTCTGCTCCCCCACCACACACAGTTTTATTTTAACATTTATTTTGGTGGGTTTATTTCGTTTGTTTTGGTTTTTGGTTTTTGAGACAAGGTTTTCCTTTGTAGGCTTAGATGGCTTGGAACTTGCTACATAGACCAGGCTGGCCTCGAACTCACAGAGATTCACCTGCCTCTGCCTCCCGGGTGCTGGGATTAAAGGTGTGCGCCACTATACCCAGCTAATTTTAACATTTTAAAATTAGGACCACACTATTAGTGGTGCTTAATGACCTGCTCCAGCCTCTGTCCAACAGTGTCTTACTTATTTCTTTCACCCCTCACCTGCCTGCCTTCTTCACCTTTTCCTCACTTCCACACCTCCCCTTTTCCTCACTTCCACACCTCCCCTTTTCCTGGATTGTTATCACTCTCTGCTTGCTTCCTCGTCAGCTACCCTCTCTCCTAACTGCCTTCTCATCCACACCTCCTCCTCCCTATCTTCTCATTCTTCCCTTTCCACAACCCTTTCCCCTCCTCCCCGGGTACTGTAGCCTTGGGGGAGGGGTACAGTCAACGCAGCTATTAGCTCTGCACCCCTAATACCCCGAGTCTCGCTGCCTCTTAACACCTCCCTGAGCCTGGGCCTCTAAGCCCCATCTCCCTCTAGCCTTCCTCTAATCACTAAGGCTTATTTCTGATTTCCTGAAGTGACAAGGAGCTGGGTTTGGGGGAGGAGGGCTGTCAGCAAGCATCTTCTAGGATTGAGGAGGGAAAGGATGCAGGGAGGGAGGTCTGACGGATGGGACAGCAGCAGCGGAAACCAGCTAGGCCCATCTTACTGAGCAGGTGGCCTTGATGTTCTAGTCTCTTCTGTTTTTGCTTGCAGTGTGCCTTTAGCAGTGACTCTCAACCTTCCTAATGCTGTGACCCTTTAATACAGTTCCTCATGTTGTGGTGACCCCCCAACCATAAAATTATTTTGTTGCTACTTCATAACTGTAATTTTGCTACTGTTACGAATCGTAATGTAACATCTGTGTTTTCCAGTGGTCTTAGGTCAGCCCCCCCCCCAAAGGGTCATTCGACCCTGAGGGTCACGACCCAGAGTGAGAACCACTGCTTTAGAGTGTTCGTTCAGGCTAGATTCTATTTTCTCTGCCTTCCTCTGTAAAATGGAAAGTGACCTCCTCATTTCATTGAGTTCCTATGGTCAGAACCTGTCTTTCTACATCAAACTCTTCTCCCATCCTCACCAGGGTCCTGCAAGGAAGATGGCTCAACCTCTAGTGTCCTGTCTCCCATGTCCCCACCATTTGATTCTAGACCCAGGAGAAGCTTCCAGTCTTCTCCTTCCCGCCCTATAGAAACTCAGCCTCCCCTCCCCAATGTCTCAAATGCATTCCTCCCCAGACGCAGAGAAGAGGCATAGATTTAGGGAGAGCAGCAAGTCTCTTTCAGTTTTAGAGATATCTAAGGTTTAAAATACATGCTTAGAGAATGGAGGTCTCAAGAGAAGTGGGGTGATGGAGTGGTGCACTGCGGCCAAGTCCTAGCCCTGCTGAGTGACCTTGGATGCTCCCTTAGGTGTCTTCCAGCCTTGGTTTTCTCCTCAGTTCCCTGGAAGTTCTAAGAGGCCCAGCAGGAGTACCTGGCTCTTGCCTGGATGTTCACCCTGTGCTAATTTAATTACATGGCCTGACTGGGCCCAGGCTGGGAAGTGGTTTAATGGCAGCTGCAGAAACAGTGAGTAATCAAGAATTAATTAAGCGTTTCTGGGGATTCTCAAGTCTGGGGTAGGGATGCCTGGGAGCCTGGCTATGGCTACATGAAGAAAGGTGTGTGTGTGTGTGTGTGTGTGTGTGTGTGTGTGTGTGTTTCCTTTGCTCCACTTCTGCCTCCTTAGGAGTTGGGGAAAGAGAAGGCTGCAGGCTCAGGAGGCTCTGAGTTTAGGGCCACCCACTAAGGCAGTCTCTGGTCAGGGATGTGGAACACAGGAGACAGCAGGTGATGGTTTGTGTGAAGTTGGACAGGAGCTTCTTCTAGCGGATCTAGCCATGTCTATTAAGGGCTGAGCTTGGGTTGACTTTGAGGCTAGTCTAGACCCAGAAATGGAAAGGTTTGTAGTCAAGCTGTCCTGAGTTTCAGTCTCAGTTTAACTACGTACAAATAAAGTGTTCTTGGGCCAGGATCTTCCCATCCACCTTGTCTTTGCCCCAGGTTAGTCCCTTGGACCTTCTCAGCATTGGCTTTTTCCAGCCATCATGATTCAGCTAACACATCTCTATAAGGAGCCTAGGGCCACTTCTTATTTACGCTCCTCCACCCCGGTTACTATCAGGTCACTTGGGGGCGTTATTTTTCTGCTCATTTTATTTTATATTTCTTACGTGTACCTCTCTGCCTCCACCAGAATCAAATTCCACGGAGACGGAAACAGCTGGTTCACAGTTATATCTTCAGAACTAGAAGTAGGACAGGGCGGTAAGGTCTTCAGAGAATAAGGAAACCCCTCTGGATCCCTTTACTTGTCTCGAAAATGGGGAGGAGACTCTACAGGTTCCAAGGTGTTGTGTACTGGGGAGACGAGGAATGTAGTGCACACACAATGAAGGGACCACCAGCACGGCGCCTGGCCAAACTTGCCCGCATCACTGCGGCCACAGGACCTGCTTGCAGAGGATCACCAGCGTATCTTGGGCTCAACCTCTGGGCG
Source organism: Peromyscus aztecus (assembly GCA_902168405.1). Lineage (NCBI taxonomy): Eukaryota > Metazoa > Chordata > Mammalia > Rodentia > Cricetidae > Peromyscus > Peromyscus aztecus. Next base: position 3,377 of record CABHPQ010172637.1, on the reverse strand, counting down.
CAGCGACAGCGCCAAGCCCCGAGCCCCCGCCCGCCGCGGGCCAGGCTCCTTCCCAGGCGCCCCCGCGCCGCCGGCGCTTTGAAGTCCCAATCCGGCAAATAGAGTCAATCAATTATGAAGGGAACAATCTGGCGGCCCCTCGGGGAGCGGCGGCCGAGCGATCCCGGGGGATTAGGCCGCAAATCGCGCTGAGCCTCCCTAAGTGACAGCGAGAGAATCGCGCGCGGCGGCGGCAGCGGTGGCGGGAGCGGGAGGGAGCGCGGCCGCTAACCCGATTATGCAGATCCGCAGGGGGCGCGGATTAGGCCTCGGGGGCGGCTCGCCCTAAGCGGCTCGCGGATTTGGGAAAAGTTTACTCGGGCGGAGGGGGCGGAGAAGAGCCGGCGGGCTGGGTGAGCGCCGGCCCGGAGGCCTAGGGAGAAGCGAGCCCCGCCGCTGCCGCGCTCTTCCGGGCACACGCGAGCACACGCGCAACCCTCGGGAGGGCAGTATTCACGCGCGCACAAGCCCGCAGACGCGCGCTCTGGCTCAGCCGCCAGCCCAGCCGTGGAATCACCCGTGAGCACACACCGGGCCCTGACACCTCACACAGCCAAGCCCACCCGCTATGGCTCACACTCACCCTGGTCAGGCGAGCACTCACAATCACAGACGCGATTCAGATGTTGAGCCTCCGAGCAGGCCCAGCAGAAACCCACCAGTGACACGAGAAGGCATACACATGGCCTTACACCTGCCATTTCGTTTCCCTTAGATCTTTCCTGGCTCTTCTACTCCGAAGGACTCCAAGGACAAGTGTGTGATAGTGTCTGTGAGCCTGTGCATTTCCTAATGCGGCTTCCATCGTCTCTGACATCTGGGCCCAGTCTTGGTTGGTTTCAGTGACCGAGGACTACTGGGTATGTGTGTGAGAGGGGAACTGTGTGGTCCAGCAGGCTTGGAAACAAGCACATTCCTTGGTGATTCAGGCTAGGAGGCCCTCTCTGTAGGACTAGTTGAACCAAGATCTTCCTCCTCCCTCAGCTTCTCTGGGCCTGTTGCTTCCTGGAGCAGCTGTCAAGGAGGAGGCTGGTTTTGTGTGTGTGTGTGTGTGTGTGTGTGTGTGTGTGTGTGTGTGTGTATGTGTTTCCTTTACACAGCTGGGAAAAGGACAGAGAACCCAGCTCCAAGTGAACTGAAGGCAGGCTGTCCCAAAAGCTTTTCATCTGTGAAGCTGTCAGTGTGATTTATACACATGCTGGCATTCAGTATATGTCCATTTATGTCTATGGTAGCAATATGTTTGGGGGTAGTGTGCGTTTGTGGGCAGTAATATGTGTATCTGTAGCTCCAGAAGCATCCCAGTCACACACTAAGTCAATGGACACACACTGAATACACACAGGCACTCATCCTAGACACTTCATACACGCACCAAACTCCTGAGAAAGTCACCACAGACAGACAGTGGATACAGAATTGCTGCCGGTCTGGCAGAGAGCAGCTACTGTGACGTGGAGGGCACCCCACTCCATGCCCCAGGCAGCAGTGAAATACCTTTTGGCTGACCAGATGGATATGGTGGAGGGGTCGGGGTCAATGAGTCTTTAGCAGGCAGAACTCTGGCTTCTGTCCCAGTTTCCCATGCTGTGTGTGTTCCCGTGCATGTGACTGTGTGTACATTATAACTACCTTTGTCATCACTGAGAAGTGTATGTGTGTGTGTGTGTGTGTGTGTGTGTGTGTGTGTGTGTGTGTGGTGTTACCCCCAGCATCTGGAATTCAGAGTGAGGTGGTCTGGCTGACCATTGGATCTGGCCAGTAGGGATAAGTGGTGCTCTCTGGCAGGGTGAAATGTGTTTTGAGTATTTCTGGTTAAGATTGTAATGATGGTGGTAGGACTTTCCTTCTCTGGTGTAGCCACAGCCAAAACCTGACTCTGCAAAACCGACTCTGTTAGGGTCTGGTTATCTTGTTGTTGGTGTTGTTGTTGTTTTGCCTCCAGCTTTCTGGATCTGAGTCCCTAGGAGGAGAAGATGGAGCATTCAGAATGTAGAGGGAGAGGACCGACCAGGAAGTTCTGTCCATATGCCCATCAAGATTCCTGGCTCCACATTCCTGGCTCCATGGTAGTCCACACCTCTAATCCCAGCATTTGGGAGGCAGAGGCAGGCAGATCTCTGAGTTTGAGGCCAGCCTGGCCTACAGAACTGTACCAGGACAGCAGGGTGGGGGTGGGGTGCCTACACAGAGAAACCCTGTCTTGAATAAAACGAAACAGAAAGATTGCTGTCTCCCCATGGGCTAATCATGCTGAAACGATACTCAGGAGGGATTCCTCTGGTCACTCATGGGACAGTTCTGGTAAGATAGCTTTAGAGAGTGCTTGGTCACAATCAATGACTAGGCTATGAGGAGAAGCCTCATCTCAGAGGTCTCCAGGGCAAGGGATCCTTCTAGCTTGTGTGGCTGGAGGAAAGAGAATAGGAAAAAGCACCCTCTTACATGCCCAGTCTCTGTGAGACCTTGGCAATGTCTTCACAGTTCTTGTCTGAACTGTGGACTTCCTTCTCTGAGCCTTGTCCTGGTCTGAATCCTGCTATACCATCTAATGAATGTGTACTCTCAGGATAAGTCCTTAGCTTCTTTACATCTCTAGCTTCATGTTTAAACTTGGGATAAAATAATGCCCTCCTCCTCAGATCCGTAGAAATGCTCCAAAAATCACGTGAGAGAGGGGTTGGTACACAGTAGGTACTAAAGCTGTAGGACTTTTATTTATTTATTTATTTTGTTTGTGTCCTTTGAGATAGAGTCTCTCTATGTAGTTCTGGTTGTCCTGGAATTCTCTATGTAGACCAGACTGGCCTTGAACTCAGAGATCCTCTTGCCTCTGCTTCCCAAGTGCTGGGATTAAAGGTGTGCACCACCATGCCTGCTGTGAGACTTTCTATTATTGTTACTATTATTTGTAGTTCAGAATAGGCATATTGCAGAAGGAATCCTATAACCAATCAGATCTTGACATTCCTTTTTACATAGAAAGGTGGCTGTAGAGAAGAGACACTTGGGATCTTCGACAATATTCTTTTCCCCATTCAGGCTTCTCACAGAAGGAGAGCTAGACTGAGCTCCTTGCCCTGTCTCTGCCACAGTGCAAGCAGGTGGGTGGGGAGGAGAGGCTGGAGCTGCAGCGGCTCAGCGGCTCAGTTGGTTCCCAGCAGAAGCCATTACCTTCCTGGAGAGATGAACCCACGGTCCATCTGAGGCTGGGGCAAGGGTAAGGGAGTCCAGATTGGAGTGGGACTCCAGGTCTGCCCTGAGGCCTCCTTGCCTTACCCTTTCCCCTTCTGTGGCCAGGTGAGGAAGCAAGGTCTCCGTCCATCTCCAGTTGGGGC
>CABHPQ010172636.1:0-25205 GCA_902168405.1 Peromyscus aztecus | reverse complement strand
GGGCAGGCTCTTGTGCAGGAGAGGACTAGCCCGAGGCTTCCTTCTGCCTCTCTCCCCAGCAAGCCTGCCCTAGGAAAGCCCCTCTCTCTGGCCCTGCCTCTGGAGTGGTGGGTCTGCCAGAGGCTGTGCTTTCTTTTTTCTGGTGCTGAGGATGAAAACCTCAGCCTTAGGCTAAGCTGGGGCCTGACCACTGAGCTATGGCCCACTCTTTTTTTTTTAATCATTTATTTTTGTTTTATGTATATGGGTTTTGCCTGAATGTATGTGTGCCGTGTGTATGCAGTTCCCACAGGGGCCAGAAGAGGGCGTCTGACCACCCCCCCCCCCACACACACACAAACACACACACAGAACTAGAGTTACAGATGGTGTGAGCCAGCATGTGGATGCTGGGACTCAAACCCTGGTCTCTGCAGCCAGAGCTTCTCATCAGTGAGCTGCCCCTCCAGCACCCGGCTCTTTAACTACTTTTTATTTTTGAGGCAGGATCTCACTGAGTTGCCCAGGTTGCCTTGAACTCATTGTGTAGCCCAGGCTGGCCCGGGACTTGTAAGTCCCCTTCCCTCCACCTCTCAAGTACTAGAATGTTGACCTACATCACCAGGCCTGGCCCTGGCTGTGGTTATTAATCCTTATTGTGTGTGTGTGTGACGTGTATATGGGGACGGGGTTGCATGCATGCCGCAGTATTCACATGGAGGTCAGAGGACAACTTTGTGGGGTACATTCTCTCCTTCCACTTTTCGTGGGTTCCAGGGATTAAACTCACGCGGCAAGTGGTTTTACCCAGCCCCCCCGCCAGCTGTGATTTTTCTTTCTTTCTTTTTTTTTTTTTTTACTTATTATGTACATTGTGGTTTTGCCTATATGTATGTCCGTGTGAGATCTCCAGATCCCCTGGAACTGGAGTTGCAGACAGTTGTGAGCTGCCACGTGGGTGCTGGGAATTGAACCAGGGACCTCTGGGAAAGCAGCCAGTGCTCCTAACTGCTGAGCCATCTCTCCAGTCCCACCCTCCCCACCCCAGCTGTGATTTTTAAAGCATGCAGAGATGGAATCTGGAAAGTTTTGAGAGCTGCTTATATCTCATGGTGAGGCTGAAAACACGACCGTGGTGCTTAAGAGCGCTCACAGCTCTTACAGAGGACCTGAGTTCAGTTCCCAGCCACCATATTAGACTCCAGCTACAGGGGATCTCATTCATTTGAGCTCCGCATGTGCGCGCGCACACACGCGCGCGCACACACACACACACACACACACACACGCAAACACTTCCTTAAATTTTTTATTTTGGCGTTTTGAAATGGATTCCTTGAATTTTTAATTTGAATATTTTTGTTTGTTTGTTTGTTTTTGTTTTTTCGTGACAGAGTTTCTCTGTATGGTTTTGGTGCCTGTCATGGATGGCTCTCACTCCGTAGACTAGGCTGGCCTCGAACTCACAGAGAGATCTGCCTGCCTCTGCCTCCCGAGTGCTGGGCGGCTGGCTAATTTGAAAAACCTTATGTTCCAGAGTTCACCGGACCCACGTTCTGCTGGGTGAGGATGGGGGCGGGGATGAACCCATGGAACACAGGCCTCCCCCCTACCTCCCTGTGTCTCCTCTGCACGGTGGCTTATTGCGGCGTGGCTCTTGCTGGCCCAGCCTGGCACAGTCTGGCTCGCCATGGCCTGGCTCTGGGCCACCAGGAGACGCTTCAGCTGCCAGGAGAAGATCCGGTCCGGGAACAAATGGCAGGAGGAGAGTCAGGGCCAGCACATTCCTGCCCTGTGGCTCCATTCACCCCAGATGAACCTCACCCTTTTAACACTATACATCACCTGTCCCAGCCACTTGGCCAGAAGGCAGCACCTGGGAGCTGTCAGGCTAGGGTGGACCAGGAAGAATGTGCTGACGGAAGCCAAGGGCCCTCCCTGGTGGTGGCAGCAGACAGAGCCATCAGGAGCAGTGGCCCCAGATTTCATGTAGCACCCTCTCTACTGAGGACCGCCCTGGTCACAAACTGGAAACCTCAGTGGGCCTGGCAGGCTCAGGGTGAGTCAGCTCCGGGTCCCTGGGGGTGGGGGGGCTTTGCCACTGTCTAGGGTACACACACTCAAGTGCACTCCACCCTTGGGAAGCCCCAGGCAGGCTTCTGAAGGGCGCAGCCCTGCACAGCCTCCACCCTAGTCGCCCCTCCCCCTCCCCTGCAGCCAGACTCCACACCTCCTGTGCCATCCAGCAGGAGGCAGGGCACACCCAAGAGAGACAGTGTGACCACTCAAGCTTTCCACAGGGAACTTCTGGGGGCGGGGGGGCGCCTTTATTCCTGTGTTGTCTCCTTCTCTCTCCATTTCAGCCCCACCCCCCAACCCTTGGCTTCACACCAGGGGAACCTGGCTCTCAGCTTAGCAGCTGGACTGAGATCACACAGCAAGGGGGGGGCTGACACACCAAGTCCTTGAGGGGCAGGGCACAGGACCCTGGCTGATGAGAGGGTAGGATGGGTAGGATTGGTCAGGTGAGGTCTCAGGGTCCGTGGCAGGATCCACTGAGGACCCTTCTGGTGTCCCACAGCCAAGGGTGTCCTGTCACAGGAGACCTCAATGTCTCAACCTCTCCTGCTACCACCCTTACCATCTTCCCTCACTCTGTGGCTGTCTGGCTTCAGGTACTTTCTTGAGCAGCGCTATTTTAGCCAGCGCTGGCCCATTATCAACTTTGGGGTTACTCTGGGGTTGTCTGAGCTGTTGTGTGGTGTCCACTCGAAACAAGCCAACCATTAGCAACGTGTACACACTAAGCTAGCAATAGCATGCATATGCTGGGTTGTTTTTTTTTTTCACGATATGGAGATTATGGAACACACAATATGAAAGTGGCCACGTCAGTCCCTCATTTTTCCCCTGTCAGGAAGACTCTGCTTAGAAGCCAACTCTACTCTGAAGGAAACCATAGAACAGGACACACCCCAGAAAAGCCAGTCCCCATGGACCCGGAGCACCTGGATCCAGCCACACCTGAAGCTAGCCATTCCTTGCTATTTTCCAGTACTGAGAAGGTGAGATTTTTGGCTGGGGACAGAGCTGGGAACCCATGCTCCTGCGAGTCTCCCCTGTGTTGTAGAATATTATTTTAAGGTGTGTTACATTTGTTTATCGTGGAACATTTGTTTAATGATGCAAAGATGTGTCACATTCTTTTATGTTGCATTTGTTTTACTCTCTGAAGTTGTGTGACTGTGCCTGTCTAAAACACCTGGTGGTCTAACAAAGAGCTGAATGGCCAATAGTGAGGCAGGAGAAAGGACAGGCGGGGCTGGCAGGCAGAGAGAATAAACAGGAGGAGAAATCTGGAAGGAAAAGAAGAAAGAGCAAGAGAACAAGGAGAGGAGGACATCAGGGACCAGCCACCCAGATACACAGCCAGCCATGGAGTAAGAATGAAAGTAAGATTACAGAAGAAAAGGAGAACACCCCAAGGCAAAAGGTAGACGAGATAAGTTAAGAAAACCTGGCTAGAAACAAGCCAAGCTAAGGCCAGGCATTTATAAGTAAGAATAGCTCTCTCTCTCTCTCTCTCTCTCTCTCTCTCTCTCTCTCTCTGTGTGTGTGTGTGTGTGTGTGTGATTTATTTGAGAGCTGGGTGGCAGGTCCCCCAGAAGAGCAAAAACAACCATCAATATCCCTGGTCCCCCCCCCAACCCCTCCAGTTGTGAAGGCCCAGCCCAGGACCTCAGAATCAACAGCTGTCTGTAGGCATGGAGCCCTGGCTCACTGGTCCTCCCCACTGGTCCTCCTCACTGCCGGCTGTGCTATTGGCTGCCGAGTTGTGATGTATCTTTAACAGTGGCTCAGAATCAAATTAATTCAGATTGGTTAATAAACTTCAACCTCCGTCTTCCTCTTGGGCAGCTGAAGCTGGTGCCTGTTGCTTTAATTTGTTGCCGTTGTGATCCTTTAATGCTGATGAAATTATGAGAAGGTTACTAGTGAAATTACCCCGATTTGATTAGGTTTGAATGTATTAATACAGCTCTTTCCTGCGGTCTCTAGAGAGAGCGGGGCAGAGGGCCTGTGGGTTTTGCACATTAGGAGCATGGGAGGCCACCTAGAGCCCAGGTTCACCCTGCCACTCCAGATAAGCCCCTTTCGGGGGTGAAGTATGCATTGATTGAGTGCCAACTGTATGTACGGCCCTGGTTGTGAAAGTTCTTATTGAGTCTACAGGGACAGGCTGGGACAGGGGTTACAGGAGCAAAAGTCATGACCCAGCTCAGCCCTAGGTACCTCTTGGACCTCCCAGTAAACCCAGCCTGGTCCTATGCAAATCAGTTTGACCTTGGATGGTGAATTGGGCTCCTAGCCGCATAGGGAGCTGGTAAATGGATGGCCTAAGGCCAGGCAGAAGACAGAGGCCCAGTCAAAGCCCACCCTGGGGCCAGCCAAGGGACATGGGTTTAGCTGAGGGGGCTCCCCTCCCTGCGTAGGTCATCCTGTGGCTGTGAATGCCATCACTCTGGAACATGTGGCCTTGCCCTGACATTCCTCAGCAATAGAGGGATCCACAGGGGCCTCTGCCCTTCTTCAGAGCCCAGCATTGAGCTAAGCTAAGAACTGAGTCCTAGGATGGGTGGTGTAAATGGTTCCCCATCATGGCCGGTCAGAGGGTAGGGTGGGGGCTCCAGGGTCCCCAAGCAGGACTCCTGGGTTCCAACATTTGTGGCCACCCTGTGGGGCATTTACCCACCAACCCCACAGCTTCCCAGAGTTTTCTTGAGTGTGAGCAGCAGGAAATATTAGATAGAAGGATTTATTGCGGAGAATCTTGCGGAGATAAACAGATAGAAAATAAAGGATAGCCTCGAGAGGGCCTGGAACCTTTTCCAACGGGCCCGACTGTCTCTGCCCCAGGGTTTTTATAGAGACGCCAAGGGGGTGGAGCAAATGACCTCCTCCCCCAGCACAGCCAAGTGCAGACCATCTCAGACACCTGCACTCAGGTCCGTGGTCCTAATCATCCTCTATGTGGATCTGCTGGGTAAAGCCACGAGGAACCCGAGAACGGCCCCCCACACCACCCAAAGAATAGCAGACAAGTGACCCTCGATGGGGAGTGTCTTTGCCTCCTGTGACCTCACGCAGATCTGCTGGGGTTGGCAGTGTCCAGCTGCTAGACTACCCTCCCTAAGTCTGGCTTGGGGGGGGGGCGCACCAGTCCATATAGAGACCACACATGGCCATTCCTGAGGGCTAGAGTGACTTCCTTCCTCAAACCCTGCTGTCCTCACCCCCACCTGACCGAGAAGCCAGGGAAACCAGGAATAAACCTGTGTTTGCTGCTTTTAAAATTAAGCCCAGTGGGAGTGCCACATCTGTGCAGATGTGTGAGATGAAGGACTCAACACCAGCCTGAGGAAATGGCTCATTTGGTCAAGGACACTCACCTTGAAGGGCCCGAGTCCAACTCCCACACCTAAAGGACTCACCTTGAAGGGCCTGAGTCCAACCCCCAAAACCCATGTAAGAAAGGCAAGACTAGCCAGTGTACACTTGGAATTCCAATACTAGGAAGGCAGAGACAGGAGGGTCCTTGGGGCTCCATCCTTAGCCAGCCCAGTCAAAACGTGAGAGTCCCAGGCCAGTGAGAGGCAGACCTGTCTCAAAAAGGAGTGTAGACTGAGCGGTGGAGGCGCACACCTTTAATCCCAGCACTCAGGAGGCAGAGGCAGGTGGATCTCTGTGTGTTCAAGACAGGTCTGGTCTACCTAGAAAGTTCCAGGCCAGCTAGGGCTACACAGTGAGACTCTGTTTTTATTTTTGTTTTTCCGACACAGGGTTTCTCTGTGTAGTTTTGGTGCTTGTCCTGGATCTCGCTCTGTAGACCAGGCTGGCCTTGAACTCACAGAGATCCACCTGCCTCTGCCTCCCAAGTACTGGGATTAAAGGCGTGCGCCACCACTGCCTGGCTGAGACTCTTAAAAACAAGGGGGGGGGGTGTAAGGCAGTCACCTAAATGGCCTAACGGGTAATGGCACTTGCTGAGCAAACCCAGTGACCTGAGTTCCATTCCTGGAGTCCACAGAAAGGGTTAGAAAAAACCAACTCCACAAATTTGTCTTCTGACCTCCATACATAGTTCAGGGTGGAGAGCCAAGGGAAAAAGCCACTTTTGCTATCTGTGACTATCTCAAAAAAACAAAAACAAAAAAACCCCAAAGAAACAAAAAAAGACAAGGCAGAGGGGGACGGAGGAGACAAAGGAACCCTAGCCAGGCACGTTTTGTGTGGGATGTTAGGAGGACGCCGTGGGGCAAAACTGAGGTAATGGGGACACAGGATGTCCAAGTTTGCCAAGTGTCCATCACTTGTCCCCACCCAGCCCATGCCTGCCCTCTGGTCCACACGGGGTCCACAGCCCTGGCCACGGCATCCAGGACAGCCTCACCCTGCGGGACATCAACCCCTGGAGGCCAGTCCCTGTATTTGCTCACAGGCTTCTCCAGCACTAGCTTGCTTCTATTAATCTTGTCCAAAGCAATAATTCAAGAAAAGCTATTTAAATCTGGCAAGGAAGGAGGATGTTTATCCCACCTGCGCCGTGCACGAGGTCTTCCTCCTTTTCATAATCGGTCACTGAGAGGGGGTGGAGGGGTGGGGGTTGGGGGGGTTGGGATGGAGGGGGCTCGATTCCTGGTAGTGAAGGCTGTGCTGGTTCCAAACCTGCCAGTCAGTGGCTGGTATGAAAATAGACTCTTAAGCCTGGTGGGGGAGGCAGGGTGGGTGGGGGCAGGGCAGCTCGTGGGAGAGATTCAGTGGGTCTCATCCCAGCCGGATGACCTCCTCCATTCCCCAGCCTGTCACTTAGCTTAGGAACGTGGATCTGTAACATCTGGGCATTCCCCCTGTTCCACCCACAGTTAAACTTTTTTTTTTAAATACGTTTTTTTATTTTATGTGTACAAGTGTTTGCCTGCATGTATGTAGTATGTATGTGTACCACGTGCCAGCCTGATTCCTGTGGACGCCCAAAGAGGGCATCAGATTCCCTGGGACTGGAGTTATGGGTGGTTGTGAGCTGTCAAGTGGGTGCTGGGAATCGAACCCAGGTCCTCTGTAAGCGGAGCCAGTGCTCTTAACTGCTGAGCCATCTCTCCATCCCCCCGTAGTTGAACTTCACCAAAAAGCTGAGGTTGTAGCTTGTGAGTGATAAGTGAGATCTGTGGGAGGCAACAAGCAGGCTTGAGGCTGGGATGGGGTCTGCATGTCACCAGCACACCTGGCTTGTGACAGGGTCTGCATGTCACCAGCATACCAACGCTTGCTTCAGACAGTATTTACAGGGTCCAGCAGAACACGGAATCCCCGGGAACCCACTGAGGGAATGAGCTGGCTGTGGGTTAGCCAGCTTGCAGCCAGACCCAGGATACAGGAGACATTGATCACTGTTGATAGCTCCTGGGGAAGGGGATCTTCCATCTCCTACTTCGTGCCTGTAGGGAGCTCCATCCTGAGAGGAGATAAAGCTTGCCACATTGAGTCACAGGACTGAGAGAAGCCCAGTCTCTGCTTTGGGGATGTGGCCATCTTGGACCAGTTGAGACTAGAGGCTGATTTACCCGTGAGCTGTTGTATACCTCTGTAAGTAGCCTAGGGCCAGCCGGGCTCGGTGGCACACATCTTTAGTGCCAGTGCTTGGGAAGCAGAGGCAGGTGGATCTCTGTGAGTTTGAGGCCACCTTGCTATCTAGAGAGATCCTGTCTCGAGCCAAACAGAAAAGAAAAGACCCTCCCCACTGAGTAAGTTTCAATCCTCTTGCTATCCATGCCGTTGCTGTGGAACTGTGGGCTGCCTGGGTTCAAATCTCAGACTGGATGTTTCCTAGCTGTGTGTGCTGGCTAGTTTTATGTCAGCTTGACACAAGCTAGGGTGCTTTGGGAAGAGGAAACCTCAACTGAGAAAAATGTTCTCACAAGACTGGCCTGTGGGGCAAGCCTCTGGTTCTCTCTCTCTCTCTCTCTCTCTCTCTCTCTCTCTCTCTCTCTCTCTCTCTCTCTGAGACAGGGTTTCTGTAACAGTCCTGGCTGTCCTGGATCTCACTCTGTAGATCAGGCTGGCCTCGAACTCACAGAGATCCACCTGCCTCTGCCTCCCCAGTGCTGGGATTAAAGGTGTGCGCCACCACCATCCAGCTGTGGTGCATTTCCTTAATTAGTGATTGATGTGAGAAGGCCCCGCCCACTGTGGGTGGTGCTTCCCTTGTGCAGGTGGTCCTGGGATATAGAAAACAGACTGAATCCGGGCCATGGCGGCACACTTCTTTAATCCCAGCACTCGGGAGGCAGAGCCAGGCGGATCTCTGTGAGTTCGAGGCCAGCCTGGTCTACAGAGCGAGTTCCAGGACAGGCTCCAAAGCTACACAGAGAAACCCTGTCTCGTAGAAAGAGAGAGAACCAGAGGCTGGGCAAACTGAGCAAGTCAGGAGCTAGAGAGCCAGTAAGCAGCGTTCCTCCGTGGCTTCTGCACCAGCTCTGCCTCCGGATTCTTGCCTTGAGTGGCTGCCCTGACTTCCCCCAGTGATGGAGCGTGACCTGAGGCATTAAGACACTGTATGACCTTGGAGAAATTACTGAAGCCCTCTGTTGCCTGCGCAAGCCTGTCAGCACCCTCCCCCACCCCTTACTGGGTGGACAAATGTGGAAGGACGCAGCTCGAGGCCAACCACCAGCGGGACCTCGGTAAGCCACAGCTCATGCCCCCCCCCCCCCCCCGCCCCTGCCCCTCCAGTCTCCTCTGCTGAAACTGTCACATTGCCTGGCTTTGATGGACTCTAGAGGGGGTGCATGGAGGTGGCTCAGTCCTCTGAGGTGGCTCCTGGGCCTCCTGGAGCAGGACCCAGGGGAGAGGGCTGTGCCGAGGCTCCCAACAGAGGGGATTCCACCCACGTCCAGGCGTGGCTCTTCTCAGCAGTGTGGGGAGCTGCGGGTCCCTTTAAGGGGTCAGAGGCTGCTCTGTTGATGGCGACACTCAGAGCAAGATCCCCGTCCTCAGGAGAGTCACTTGGAAAATGGACCCCGTGGTGGCCATCCAAGCAAGCCTCTGCTGATGAGGAGACGAGACTGTGTCCCCTAAGTCACCCTGGACAGGCTCTGGGTGGGGACTGGCTGTGGACGTGCAGGCAGACTATGGGGTACTGAGTGAGGGCTGCTCTGTGAATTTCCATCCCATGGCTCAAGGAGGAGCCACAGGGCTATGAAGGCTGCATGTTCAGAGCCCTTCTGTGTAAATCAGAACCGCCACGCCATGTCACTCGTAGGGGACCTTTGGAGCTAGAATGCTCTGGACTCCAGGGCTGGGGTACCATGGACTTTCTTTATCACAGTGTATGATTTATTCCAGGGTCTGTAGGTGTCAGAGCACTGGAACTCTCTCTGCCCCAAACCAGGTGTGACTGGCTTTCCCAGGTGTGCTCAGGATACCACACACAGACACACACACAAAGGAACTTTCCCCCGAGAAATTAAGATGGTTGGGAATGAGCTGTTCTGACTCGCAAGGAGCTCTGGACTTCAACCAGAACAAACAGCAAAGACTATACAAAGAACGTGGGCCTGGTTCAAAGAATGGCCCAAAAGAAAATTGGGCAAAGGAACAATACACAGAAAAGAAAGAAAAAAAAAGAAAGAAACGTAAACAAAAAGGACCCAGGGGTGGTGGCGCATGCCACCTTCGATCTCAGCAGAAACAGGTGGATCTCTATGAGTTGGAGGCCAGCCTGGTCTACATATCGAGTTCTAGGCTAGCCAGGGCTACATAGGGAGACCCTGTCTCAAAGATAAACAACTGAGACAGAAATTTCCCCACCTAAGGTCGGTCACCTGTAGTGTAGATTGGCTGTGACCTTGTCCTACTCTTAACTAGCTCTGTTCCCTAGCAGCCTCAGTTTATCAGTCAGTGTCATGGGCATGTGTGTGTGTGTGTGTGTGTGAGAGAGAGAGAGAGAGAGAGAGAGAGAGAGAGAGAGAGAGAGAGAGAGAGAGAGAGAGAAAGAAAGAATATCTTGGAGGCATGTAGGCTGTCCCCAGGATTGGGTTCCTTAATGATTCCGGTCTTGTTGGCCATGGCTGTCACCACTGCAGTGGGAGGTGGGAACAGGACCTTTGAGATTTTCTGGGATTTTCCACAGCTGCTCAATATGGGTTCCATGACACATTTTTTTTAACAAGGAGGAAAAAGAAGCCCTGTCCTGTTTGCACTGTTAATAGCTAGGAAGTTGGGAAGCCACAACCTGTGACTCCCTGGGGGCCATGTGGAGACTGAGGTGAGTTCAGGTGGACAGCCCTGGCGAATGCCAAGCCCCGGTGAGGAACACAGAGGGGCAGGTGGAGCAACCTGCTTCCCTTCCCAGCCCTGCGCTCCCTGGCCGTCTTAGGATAAGGGGCTTCTAGAGAAAAGCAGGCGAGGTGTGAGGCCCCAGGGGCTCTGAAGAGTTGCCCAGGGAACAGTTCCACCTGGAAAATTCCACAGCAGGGTAGCATTGACAGAGGCCTCCAATCTTGCACTCAGCTGGGGGAGGAATAGGGAGGTTTATTGAGCATCTGCAATCCTCAGGTCCCAGGCCGTAGAGAAACAAGTTAGTCGAACGGCAATCCAGACACTTGGGAGTTAGGTGGCCCCTGGCCCCGTGTGCGTGGTGTCCCTGTGAGAGGGGGAGAAACATGAAGAGAAGCCACTGAGGATAGGGCAGGGAGTGGACTGATAAAAATACCATCCAAAGGCTGCCTGCACAACCAGCCACTTCTTCCCCTCCGGACCTCTCATCTACCAGATTCTGCTCCCCCAGCATGTGACACTCTGTCCCATAAGACCATGGCACAGATGCTCACGTCAGAGGTGAGGCTGGGGGAGGTAGGTATCTCAACGGCACACGGGTGGAATAGAGGTGTACCCAGACTCTCCTCCACCAGGACTGATGGTTTAGGGGCCAGCCCAGCCCTCATCGATCATCTTGGCTCCCGTTATTCCCATGATTCAGTACCACCTAGGTCAAGCTGGTTAGGGGTCCGCCAGCTTAGCTGAAGAGGTGAGCTAGGTGAGCCATGATCTCTGTGACAACTGTGTAGCTAGCTCTGCCTTTGGGCCTGGAAGCAGTCAATGATGATATGTAAAAAGGGTGTGATTATGTATCAATAAATCTTTATTATTTGTTTATATTTATTTATTTGTTTGTTTATTTTTTCAAGACAAGGTCTCTCGGTGTAGCCCTGGCTGCCCTGGAACTCACTCTGTAGACCAGGCTGGCCTCAAACTCAGAGATTCACCTGCCTCTGCCTCCTAAGTGCTGAGATTAAAGGCATGCGCCACCACCAACTGGCAATAAATTTTTATTTACAAAAACAGGCTGGGGGCCAGATTGAGCTGGCAAACTTTAGCTTACTGAGCTTTGGTCTCAGCCAATCAGAGGTACCCATTCCCCTTTGTGTGACCCAACTCTAGCCAATGAGAAGGGATTCCCTAAGGGAAATTGTGGGATGTTTAAAATTTGCTCTTAAAGAGAAGCAGGGGCTGAAGAGATGGCTCAGGGTTTAAGAGCATTGGCTGCTCTTGCAGAGGACCCAGGTCCAGTTCTTAGCACCCACACAGTGGCTCGCAACTACCTGTGACTCCAGTTCCAGAGGATCTGATGCCCTCTTCTGGCCTCTGTGGGTACTGCACACATATGGTGCACAAACTCATACAAGTTCACACATACATTGAAAAATAATAAACACTTTTTTTAAAAAAGAGAAACGGGACTGGGGTAAAAAGCTCAGAGGGTAAATTACCTGTCATGCTACCATGAAGACCTGAGTGCAATCCTTAGAACGCATGTAAAAAGCCAGGTGTGATGCACATACTTGTGACCTTAGCACCGGAAAGGAGAAAATGATTGCTGAGGCTCCTGGCCAGCCAGCCTAGCCTAAATGGCTGAGCTCCGAGCCAACGAGAGAGCCTGTCTCCAAGGAGGTGAATGGCTCTTAAGGATGGAGCCTGGGGTTGTCCTCTGACCTCCACACATCTGCATCCAAACACACACGCATATGTACACACGAAATATGGTTCTGTCATAGTGCACCTGCCTAGCATGCACAAGGTAAGAACCCCAGCACCCAGTAATAATATAGGAATGATGGTGATAATGAAGAAGAGGAAAGAAAGAAATATGAAGAAGTGGCAATTCTCTACTGGGCTATACTTTGTCCTGTCGCAATGAGTTGACCAGATGAAGGACCCAGGTCCTAAGCCGATGGCTCAGCTGAGCCCCTAGCTCCTCCCCTGTGGGCTGCCTATCATAGGAATGAAGGTGTTTGATGGGCTGGTGAGATGACTCAGCAGGCAAAGGAGCTTGCCACCAAGACTGACCACCTGAGTTTGATTCCCAGGACCCACATACGGGGAAGACAACTGGAATCTACAACTTGTACACACATACACAGCACAAATACATTAATTACTAAAAAATAAAGTACCTTGAATGAGTTTCTTTTCCTCACTTGCTAATACAATCTCCTCCTTGTGCCCCAGGCCCTGGGTTGAGCACCCCACACCCCAGCTGCCTCCGGAGTATGACGATTTGGAGAACAGCTTCTTGTCTCGACTCTCCTCAAAACTACTGGCCCTCCACGGGCAGAAACAAGGTCAAGTGTACCCCGTCAGGCGGGTTGGTTGTGAACTTCAAAGCAGGTAAGCTTGGAAAGAGCTGGGCCAGGCTGTGCCCTCCGTCTCTCTCCGGTCCCTCTGGTGCCTAGAGGACACCTCCTTCCAGTCCTGGAATGTCTTTGATCTCAGGGCCAGCAAGCTAGCCGGGAGATGCCACTCTCCGTGGCTGCCATGGGATGAGTGTGTGGTGAACCTCATGCCCCAGTCAGAGGGAATGAGGGGTGTGTGGCTCAGGCTAGCGACCACCAAATCATACTAAAGGTGTGGTTTTTTCCTGCAGGGACCCCATGGCTCTGCTCTATTTCTTCTCTGCTCCCACCCTTGGGCGTGTCCCCACTGTTTACATTAGGGCTTTCTCCTGTGGGCCTGTGTCACTCTGTAGACACCCTCACTGCCGACGGTTTGCACACATACATACTCATCTGTTCTTGGGAGTGGGGATTGATGTTTCTCTCCCTTTTGGCTGAGAGATCAAGTATAGCTCTTCCAAGTCTCCAAGGCTGACATTAACCCACTTGCTCAATGCAGATGCAGAACCTAAAGCCGGAGGGGTTGGGTAAGTTGCCTGGGCTCCCACAGCTCCGGGAGACAAGTCTTTTATCTGCTCCCCAATACCAGTCTCATGACGCTGGGAAAGCCATTTAGCTTCCCGGGCTTCAGCCTTTGCGCCTCTGCCACGGATCTGCGTGAGAATTAGAAGTCAGATACTCTGCCAATTGAATGTCTCACACGCCAGCTGGCGTCTGTGGTTAGGTGAGGGTCAGGGCCCTGAGCTGCTTTTTGCCCTGTTGGCCTGTGCTTGGCCAGGGATCCATGGGGACCCCCACATGACCCCTGGAACAGGGAACAGGGAACGAGGCGTCTCCAGAGCCCTGGCCCTGCAGTCCCCAGAGAGGAAGGATGTGGCCCACGCACAGGGAGCGGGCCTGGCCCCGTCACCAGCGTGTGTGCCAGCTGCCCACGGAGCTGCAGCTCCACCCGGTTCCCTGTGAGAGCCGCCACGGTGGCTGGGCTTCATGCCCACGGCAGCCTCCTGCCTCACAGCTGGGAATGCTGGCCCCAGGCACATAGTGGGCCATTAAAATCCAGGTGGCACCATGCCAAGGCATTCAGAGCTGCCCCGGCAGGTTAGCACACAGGCTGGCCTTCTTTCCTGGGTCTTTTGTCCCTTCTGGATGTACGCCTCAGACAGCCATGCCTTCTAGCTGGTGGCCTTGGGCATGGGGCTTCGTTTTTTTGCAGAGTGTTTTAAAGATGTACTTTTTAATATTTTTTATTATGTGTATGGGTGTTTTACCTGCATGTAAGTACGTATGCATCATATACATGCTTTACTTGCATGTATTTATATGCACCCTGTGCATGCCTGGTAACAAAGAAGGCCAGAAGAGGGTATAGGATCCCCTGGAACTTGAGTTACAAACAGTTGTGAGCCACCATGTGGGTGCTGGGAATTGAACTCGGGTCCCCTGTGAAAGCAGCCAGTGCTCTTAGCCTCTTCTGAGCCATCTCCCCCCAGCCTCCTTTGGGAATGTTTCCTTACTTGTGTGGTAACGATGAGATGGTCTGGTAGGGTTGTCTAGGATGGTGCTGAGAGCACTGTGGGTTGTCTAGGCCTTTGCCTGGCCTGGGGACCTGTGGTAGCCCAGGCTGGACCACATGCTATGTGCCGGAGCTGATGTTACCATCTTGGAGATAGGCCCTTGAATCCCCACAATGTGTTTCTACTTCCTTGATCTGTGTCACAGGTAGGGAAACTAAGGCACAGGAGGTGTCATAACCAACCTAAGCAGGGCATCTCTCTGCTCTCCAATACTATTCTATCTTGTTTTACAGAGGCCCTTGAATAACAGCCAGTTTTTCTGAGCAGACATTTATTGGGTATCTACTGAATACGGGCATCATACTGACCACTTAGGTGCAGGGTGTAAATCAAGGCGGAGTCAGGTCCCCAGGAGGCTGGAGGAAGCTGAGATCCCAGAGACTACCCGATGGCCAACTCTGCTGGGTCTCCTGGCGCTGGCATGGGGAAGTGGAACAGTGGAACAGACCCACAGTCCTTTGCTCTCTGACAAGGAGAACACAAGGGGCCTATGCCTGTGGCCAGGAACTATGTTCTCCTGGCTTCGTCACCCCAGCCTCCTTCCAGCCCGGTGGTGGCTATTGGGTCCATTTCACATAATCAAGTCCAGCTTCACCCCCCTATGACCTCTTTTCATTCTCCAGATGGCTCAAGCCCCCCCACAGAGAATCCTGGCAAGGCTTAAGTTCAGAGGTTGGCCTTGGATCTTGGCTGACTTTAAGTTTCCACCGGCCTTGGGTCTTACTGGCCTCCAGTCCCTGCTGACCTCAGGCTCCCACTGTCCTTGAGTCCCTGTAACCCTTTGGTCTCTGTTGGCCTCATGACGCTGCTGACCTCGGGTCCGATTGGCCTAGGGTCCCACTGGCCTCTGGTCCCCGCTGTCCTGTTCTGTCCTGTAGGCTCCAATGCTGTTGATCTGGGGGTTGTCCTCTCAAAGGGAGGACCCAGAGCTGTGCTCACACGGGATCATGAACACAGGCAAACACAAAAATATATACGGGTACGTGTGCAAATACAAACACATGCACACATATATGTATGCATGGGCACACAGATACACACAGTTACCACCACACTGACCCTTGCATCCAGGCCGCGCCAGCACACACCAGCCTTGTGCCTCTCTGAGCCTCCATCTAATATGCCTTCGCCCTGATGGTCCTGTCTGTAAGTCTTGGGGACACGTGGGAAGAGGGCACTCTGTGAGCTACAAGGTGACTTCCTCACCTAGAGCAGAGCACAGCCACTGAAAAATTCCCCCAGAGAACGCTAAGATTCCTCTCTCACAACCTCTTCCTTCCTCACCCAGCCCCCCCACCCCCAGCAGTGGGGACCCTGGGCTCACCATCACCCTCAGGCACACCACCCCCGGCTCTGTGAAGTCGGATGCTCCTCAGCACTTTCCACGTTCAAAGTGCTTCCCTTCATGCTAAATAATTAATTCTCGCCACGCTCCCAGGCAAGGGAATAAATAAATGTCATTCGTGGAGGTGGGGGGGGGGTGTGACTAAAAGCACCGGGGAATCGAGGCTGACAGCTCCAGACTCCAGCAGAGGGGTCAGCCAGGGACACAGCCTGGGAGCTCACAGCCAAATAAGAGGACAGAGCCCCTGCCACACCCTCCTCGCCCCCATCAGGGTGTCAGGGACAGAACCAGAGTGAGGCTAAGGGACCACCCAGGGCTCCCACGCCAGACGCCAAGCCACGTGGGGACAGATGGATGGGCCCCTTCCCCTCCTAGGAGAGCACCTACAGCTCTGTTCACAACCAGAGCCCCCTCCAGGTGGGAGCCGTTGGGAGGTACTCACTGCTCCTGGCCACTAGGCCTCTCTCTCTAGCTCCCTCCGGAGCTGCCCCCCCAACTCTCATCCCTACCCAGCTCTTCCACCTCATCCCAGCTGGGCCCCGGGTATGTCCTTTGCTGGAATGTTCTTCCTCACCAGCCGACCTCATGGTGGGTTCCCCGCTTCATCCAGAGCCTGCTTCCCTGTCATCCCTCTGAGTGTCCTCCCTGGCTGCCCCTCTGAGAGGAACACACCGTGAGATCTCCCGCACCTTCCACATTTATTGGGGGGATTTATTAAGGCAACTCCACGTAGTTAAAAAGGAGGTTTATTTGGGGGTAACTTACAGCCAGTAAAGGAATAGGTTACAGGATCCGGGAGAGGTGAGGTGCAGTCCAGTGGTGTCCTCTGGAGAACTCTGATCGGTCTATCTTCCTGCATCTGGGGTCACAAGGAACCAAGAAATCGAGCATGTCCGGATCTCCGTTCTTAAGGGCTCCCGTCTTCGCCCAGCCCCAGGGGCAGGTCATAGGTAGGCGTGGCAGTTACCGGAAGCCTCACTAGAGATGGTACTTCCAGGTCAAAGCTGGAACAGCTGCCCACCTCACACACTTCATTTTATTTCAGATCATCTGTCCCGGGTCACTCATCTGCTACAACCCCAACCCGGGATTACTTCTTGGTGTCTGACATACAGGAGGTGCTTAGAACATGATGGTTTTCCTTTCTCTGCTCCATCTCCAGCAGCCAGAAATGTGTCTGGCATGAAGTAGATGGTCAGTCAACATCTATCTGATGGATGTTGCCATCAGTCTGGAGCTTGAAATATAACGTCTAACATATTTACTTTGAGGGCAGCTGGGTTCTCGGCACCAAGAGCAGTGGCTGGCGTACAGTTGGTACTCAATAAATGCTAGTTTACTTTTCCTGCTGCATCTCCGACACCCAGACCTTAATAGGCACTGGCTGTTTACTGAATGAACAGTTCAATGGGCGGACAACCTGTCCTCCCAAACCCAGAATGTTTCAGAACGGAGTGGCTAGTGTGGGGAGAGGTCGGCCCGTCTAGACTCGGCCTGACTGGCATGTCTTGTCCCTCTCAGGGAAGCAGCCCTCTCCTGCCAGGCCTGGTTTGCCTGCCATGCGTCCCCTGACTCCAGCATGCACTTTGCAAGTCTGGAGCAGCCTAGCCCTGTGGGGATAGAGTGGAGGTGAGGAAGGAGGAGGAGGGAGAGGGGGGCGGAGGAAGAAGGAGGGTGTGGAGCGAGGAAGGGGCAGGGAAGGGAAGAGAGCTGCAGATGGCTGGCCATCTGGCTACCCAGGAGTGGGCCGGCAGCCGTACCTACCAGTCCATGCCATGCTGACATTCTCAGCTCCGCTGGGCCAGGCAGGGGCTCCAGGGTGAAGACAGACCCCTGAGGCGCCATTGAAACCTGTGGTTGTTGCCTCCCTGTTGTGGGGTCTGCATTTGGACCGGTGCCTGGCAGACTGGCAGGTATTAGCAAGTGATCAGGGTGTCCGGGGCTCCAAGGTCATCCCTGATCTGAGGGCACCAATCGCCATCCCAGGGCTCACGGAGATAGGTGCCCAGCTGCAGGGGCGGGCAGGGAGGACCCAAGCGTGGCTACATGTGTGTGCACACAGGCACACAGCCATGTGAGTGGTAGACCAGGCGGGTACAGAAGGGGACAGAGTTGTCCAGATTCATGAAGTTCAGCTGACATAGTTTTCTGTTCATTACTGAGAGCATGGATCATGAGAACATATGTGTGTCTGTGTGTCTGAGTGTGCCCAGGGGGTTCATAAAGATTTCACATGGGGGGCTGGAGAGATGGCTCAGTGGTTAAGAGCACTGGTTGTCCTTCCAGAGGTCCTGAGTTCAATTCCCAGCAACCACATGGTGGCTCACAACCATCTGTAATGAGATCTGGTGCCCTCTTCTGGCCTGCAGGTGCATATGCAGACAGAACACTATATATACATAATAAATAAATAAATAAATAAATAGATAGATAGATAGATAGATAGATAGATAAATAGATAAATAAATCTTAAAAAAAAAAAGATTTCACATGGGCATCCAGGTCTCTGTGCACAGATATGGGTCATGACCCTTTCACGGGGGTCGCCTAACACCATCGGGAAAACACAGACATTTACATTACGATTAATAACAGTAGCAAAGTTACAGTTATGAAATGGCAACAAAAATAATTGTATGGTTGGGGGTCACCACAACATAAGGAACTGTATTAAAGGGCCACAGAGTCAGGAGGGTTGGGAACCACTGCTTTGTGGGGAGAGAGAAGACAAGAGTTTGTAAAGCTGAGCACACAAGGGGTCAAGTGAACAATGGCAGATCAGTCTGTATAACTAGCGGAGGTGGGGGTGGGGTGGAGCTTTGTGTTGACGTCAGAAGGCGGAGTGCGGGTTCCACTGGAGCTTAGAGCTCCCCCCCTCCCCCGTGGTGTGTTCCATTACACCTTCAGGGGACCCCATCGCTTGCACCCTCTTCCCATTCACGTGACACCATCTCCTCTCCAGGCAGCTTGCTCCAAGTAGCTGGCCCTACAGGGTTTAGGGGACCTTAGCCTGAGTCAGGGATGCTGGGCAAGGCTGAGCAATGGTGGCTGCCCACCATCTTCCATCCATCTCAGTGGATGGACGTACCCGAGGGCCTCTGGGTGGCAGATTCTATTCTCAAGGTTTAATAAAGTGACAAGTTCCCTCTCCCTAGTGAGAGCTAAGATGGCCATGCCTTGAGGAGATAAGGAATGTCTCTCCCCGAAGTATGGGGACCACACTGTCCCTGGGCATTGCTAGCCATGGAGCATGGCACGGTGGAAGGTTAGCTGTGTGACCCTCAGGCTGGGTGGTGTCGGGAGACGTGGTGAGCATGGGCTCTCCTTTCTTACCACATCAGCAGCTGATTTGGAGTCAATCTTCCCTATCGTCACTCTTTTTTTTTTTTAATTTTTTTTTTCCTTTTCTGGAGCTGAGGATCGAACCCAGGGCCTTGCGCTTGCTAGGCAAGCGCTCTACCACTGAGCTAAATCCCCAACCCCCCATCGTCACTCTTCTGCTGTTGAGTGTGAGCTTCCCAGAGAGCTGGCAGTGGACGCCAGCAGAAGTGGTGTATTGCTAGCCGGTCTGCCTGGCCCCAGCCAGAGAGGACATGTCCCCGTGTCTTGTCACAGTGCAAGGGGGGCTCATTAATGACAGGGACCCTGATGCAGTGGCAGGTCTGTGGTCGCCAGGGCTGGGGTTGCTCCACCCACACATCTCTGTGGGGTTAGTGCTAGCTGCCGGAGAGAACCTCAGCTGGGTGTGTGGCTTGAGCTTCAAAAGCCATGTCCCAAGAGGTGGTAGAGCAGTGTCACCTTCTGCAAGACCTAAGAGCCCCAGGGCACCTCTCTTGATGTGGGTGGCTTCAGTCTGCTTCCATCATCTCTGCCCCCTGGACTTCTGTCTTGGTGGGATTGCAAAGGTGCCACGTGCAAAGTGAGGTCCCACCAGAACTGAAATAATGGTGCGTTAGGAGGGACTGAGGATACCACTGGGAATAGTGGACCTGATAAGCAGGCAAAGTGTGATGCCAAGAGGGGTGGCAGCTTAGCCTCTGTACTAGGCCCTCTGTTTAGAGGGGCCAGGCAGAGCCACCCTGTCCTTTAAAACTTTGGAAGGGAGAGACAAGCTCTTGAACTCTGTGAGTTCAAGGCTAGCCTGGTCTACATAGTGCATTCCAGGCTAGTTGGGGCCACATAGAGAGATCCTGTCTCAAAAAACAAAAATGGAGCCGGGCGGTGGTGGCGCACGCCTTTAATCCCAGCACTTGGGAGGCAGAGGCAGAAGTATCTCGGTGAGTTTGAAGCCAGCCTGGTCTACAGAGGGAGTTCCAGGACAGGCACCAAAGTTACACAGAGAAACTCTGTCTTGAAAAACAAAAATGAGCATGGACACATATAGTGGGAGTAATGCTGGAGTGTGGCTATGGTGGTTTGAATGAGAATGGCCCCATGGGTTCATATGTTTGAATACTTGGTCCCCAACTGGTGGAACTGTTTGGGAAGGATTAGGAGGTGTGGCCTTGTTGGAGGAGGTGTGTCACTGGGGGTGGACTTGGAGGTTTCAAAGGCCCATGTTAGTTCCAGTTCACTTTTTCTCCCTCTCTCTCCCCTCTCCTTCCCCTTCTTCTCCCTCCCCTTCCCCTTCCCCTTCTTCCTCCCTCTCTTGCACGCTCTCTGCCTTGTGGCTGTTGTCTCAACATGTAAGCTCTCAGCTACTGCTCAGCACCACACCTGCCTACCTGCTGCCATGCTCCCTGGAATCATGGTCATAGATTCTAATCCCCTGGAACCATGTGCCCCCAAATTCAATGCTTTATTTACTTATTTATTTTAAATTTGAGACAAAGCCTCTCTATTCTGTTGCTCTGACTGTCCTAGAACTTACAATATAGACCAGGATAGCCTTGAACTCACAGAGATCCATCTGCCTCTGTCTCTGAAGTGCTGGTACTAAAGGTGTGTGCCACCTCATCTGGCAGACGCTTTCTTTTGTAAGTTGCCTTGGTCATGGTGTGTTGTCATGGCGATAGAAAACTATCTAAAGCAGTAGCTCAGGGTGGGCCATCTTTGTTGCTGTGTAGTTTTCCACTACATGGACATACCACAACATACCTGTGACCAAATATGGTGACCGTTCCCAGCAGCCCCTTCTTAACATTTCAATGGATGTCACTTTGTTCTAAATAATGTGATCTGGGGCTGGAGAGATGGCTCAGTGGTTACTGCTAGCCCAGAGGTCCTGAGTTGAATTCCCAGCAAGCCATATGGTGATTAACAGCCATCTATAATGAGATCCAATGTCCCCTCTGGCATACAGGCATACATGTAGACAAAGCACATAAAGAAAAGAAAAGAAAAGAAAAGAAAAGAAAAGGAAAGAAAAGGAAAGAAAAGGAAAGAAAAGGAAAGAAAGAAAGAAAGAAAGAGGGAAAGAGAGAGAGAGAGAGAGAGAGAAAGAAAGAAAGAAAGAAAGAGAGAAAGAAAGAGAGAAAGAAATAAGTAAGTAAATAAATAAACAAATAAATAACATGATCTGATACAGTATTCATGCAGTGGGTAGTTAAATTTTGTCTAGCACACATGAAAATAAATGCACAATTATTAAAAAATGGAAATGTGTGTCAAGATCAACTCCTGCCCTCTCCTGCATAAGGTTCACTTGGCCTCCATCCTGTGGTGGTCAACTTAGAAGGTCGGGGGTCAAGTTGTAGCTCAGGCTTGGCCATGGGCAGAGGGGCCAAGACTGCCTTCCTGTCCCTTCTTGGCTTCTGGAGCCTGCTCTGGCCTGGCCCGGTCCCAATCACTGGAGGGAGACACTGGGCTCAATTCATCCTGTCTTCAAAGACTTCTGTGTGCAGCAGGCTCCAGAACCCCAGCCAAGTCCTTGACAGGAACACACTGGGCCCTTGTGGAGACCACTGCTGCTTACTCAAAGGTGGCCAGCTGCCAGGGAAGAAGCCTCAGTTCCACTCTTGAGTGTGGCATGGGGACTGCTTCACTCCTGGAAGTGGAGGCTAATGAGTGGGAGGAGAGTCTCACATCTGGGCCTCGGTGAGCCTAGAGGTTGCCAAGTTGCCGTCCATCACCGCTATCAACCTCTCAAGAGACTGTGCACAGTCGATTTTCCTTTCTTCCCCTTGGGCCTTCTGTGGCTTCTTCTCAGCCAGCCTTCTGCTGTTACCAGACACCAAAAGACCCATTGTGGGTTCTAGTGAGCTCCCACCCACACCCTGGTCACCGCGCAACACAGAAGGCTCTGTCCAATCATCCCGATGCCCTTCTAAAAATAGGAAGTGTTAACCCAGCCACACACACAGTCGGAATGCATCGAGAACATGAAGGTAGAAATCAGGGTGATGTGTCCACAAGCCAAGGGATGTAAAAGATGGCCAGCGCTCTCTAGAAGCCGGGGAAGGGGACCAGGAACCCACCCTGCTGACACCCCCACCGCAAATGCCTGGCTCCAGAGCGGTGAAAGTCAGTTCACCCAGTTTAATCGACCTGTGGGCCTTGATGATGCCAGATAGAGGCAACAAATACACCCAACTTCCGAATCCCAGAGGCACTTATGGAAAAGGCAGTTTAGCCCCGTGATTCCTGTGGTCTCTGTTTCCCAGAGTGCCTCACATCAACAAGGGTGCTTGCTGGCTTCTAGTTGTACAACATTTGTTGATCAGTGGCTAGAACAAACAGTTATCTTTTTTTTTTTCTTTTTTACCTCCAAGGAGAAACTTGGCAAAAAAAAATTGCTCATATTAATAGGAATAGAAAATCAGATGGCAAACTACAATGTCTGTCATTGCTCAGCAAACTCCCTTAGCTTGATAAAGAAGATCCACAAAGATCTGAGAGCTGGCACCTCACACCAGTGAGATGCTTGGTGGTCCTGCAACCTAGAGATCATGAAGGAGACACTGCAGAAGCCCTAGCTAATACACTATGACCGGTGAGCAGACACACAAAAACTGACCAAAGCCCCTTAAAAAAGGGTTTATGTTGGCTTAGAGTTGAGGGGACAGTGCGTCATGGTGGGAAGGCGCAGGGGGCCAGAATGTCAGAGGCTGGACATGTTGTGGCCACAGTCAAGGACGGCGAAGTAGATGCTGGTGCTCAGCTTGCCCTCTCCTTTTAATTCCATCCAGAACCCCAGCCAGGGAATGGTACCACCCACATTTGGGATGCAGGGAGCTTCCCTTTTTAGTTAATCTTACCTAAAAACTCCCTCACAGGCGTGCCCAGAGGTACATCTCCTAGGTGATTCCAGAGTCTGTCAATCACAGGAAGGAAGGCATGAAACGATCTTCACAGGGGGCAGGTTTGTTTGTATCCCAGAACCTTAAAACAAACCCCTGTGGCATGAATAGACAGCTGAGAAAGGTTGCAGGATGCAAGGTAAGTACACAACAGTCAGCTGCTCTCCAGTTCATCAGCAGGGGGTGAGTAGCATCCAGCTCTCATCCAGCTTTGCAGGAGGCTGAGGCAGGGGCATTGCATGTTCACAGCCTGATTGGGCTACAGAGTGAGTTTGAGGCCATCCTGGGCAATTTAGTAAGGCCTTGTTTCAAACAGTAAAAAATGGGACTGGAGATGTAGCTCAGTGGCACAGTGCTCTGGGTGACATCCTCAGGACCATGAAAGAGACGGAAGAGGAGGAGGAGGAAGTCGCTGCCACCATCTGGTTGAAGTTGGCAGCTGGTGGCATTATTTCAAAGGTTTATCCGTGTGTGTGTGTGTGTGTGTGTGTGTGTGTGTGTGAGAGAGAGAGAGAGAGAGAGAGAGAGAGAGAGAGCGAGAGCGAGCAAGAGAGAGACAGACAGACAGAGAGAGACAGAGACAGACACAGAGAGAGGGAGTTTATGTGCACCACAAACATGTCTGGTACCCTCAAGAGCCAGAAGAGGGGTATCAAATCCCCCAGAACTGGAGTTACAGGCAGTTAAGAGCCACCTGACATGGGCCCTGGAAACCAAACCTGAGTCATCTGTGAGAGCTGTAAGCACTGGTAACCACTGAGCCATCCCTTAGCCCCTGCTGGCATTGTTTCAGCAACTGGGCTCTGTCAGAGCCTTAGTGGCTCTCTCTCTCCGGGTGACAAGAGAGCTAGAAGGTTCTGGGACACCCAAGACAAGGGCAACTTAGCGCTTTCTGAACCTGCTCAGGATCGGCCTGGCTGCTGGACACTTTAATCCCCTCAGCCAAGGCCGAGTGGGGCCTGAGTGGATAGTAGCCTCAGCCTTGCCTGCAGGCCTCTCATGGTCCCCAGGAGAGCTAAATCCCAGCTACCAGCCATAATAATGTCCTAGATAACACCTTTCCACTTTTCCTGTGGTGAACCTAGAACCGCAACCATGCTAACCAGACAACCCCACCCCCTCACTGGGGGATTCTAGGCAGGTGCACTACCACTGAGTCACACCCCCAGCCCCTCACTGGGGGACTCTAGGCAGGTGCTCTACCACTGAGCCACACCCCAGCCCCTCACTGGGGGATTCTAGGCAGGGGCTCTACCACTGAGTCACACCCCAGCCTCTCACTGGGGGATTGTAGGCAGGTGCTCCACCACTGAGTCACACCCATTGCCCTCTTTTTACTTTAATTTTTAAAAATTTTTAATTATATGTATGTGTGTATTGGGGGGCATGTGCACATATGAGTGCAGATGTTTGCAGAGGCCAGAAGAGGGTGCTAGATCCCCCGGGGCTGGAATTACTGCAGTTGTGAGGTGCCCAGTACAGGTACTGAAAATTGGGGCCTCTGCAAGAGCACTAAGCATCCTTAACCGCTGAGCCATCTCTCCAGTGCCCTCTCTTTACTTTTTGAGGACAGTTACTAAGTAGCTTGGGTGACACCTCCTCCTGACCTGACTCTTCACTGTCACTTCCCTGCTCTGTCTTCTGAGGCCAATCACTGTCACCTCACATTATGTCACCTCCTTCAGCGTTGGCTACCCAGGCATCCCACTAGGTTCCTGGTACCTGCATCTGTCCCCTGTCAGGGAAGTAGAAGTGATGGATGGCAGGTGGTCCCTGGCTGGTATCACATCGGTCTGTTTCTCATCGTCTCCTAGAGCAGGAAGTAGGGAGTAAAGGATGGGAGAGCCAGGTAACAGCCTCAACACGCTGTTACCCAGCGAACCCTCATTTCCCATGGGTCTGCTTCTCCTGCCTCAGGGCCTTTGCACAGGCTGTTCTTGGTTTTTTGTTTGTTTGTTTTTGTGGTTTGGTTTGGTTTGGTTTGGTTTTTCAAGACAGGGTTTCTCTGTGTCGTTTTGGTGCCTGTCCTGGATCTCGCTCTGTAGAGGCGAACTCTCAGAGATCCGCCTACCTCTTCCTCCCGAGTGCTGGGATTAAAGGCTTGCACCACCGCTGCCTGGCTTGCACAGGCTGTTCTTATTGCTAGAGCTTTCTCTACCCACCCCTAACCCAGTTACCACTGGCCAAGCTGAGCTCCTTCTGGATGTTGGGTCTTTTGGAGTGTCCCCTGATCCCTGTGTCTCTCTCCCAGTGTCTCCTGGGCTCATGTGGGGCCTACAACACACTGTCTCCATCACCGCCCAGGCACCAGGCTTGCAAGACACCCAGCCCTTTGTCC